>JASDQU010946991.1:23850-34506 GCA_032191745.1 Picea mariana
ATGGTTGTAGGACATCATCTAACAATGGCATCAAGTGCAATATATGGCTATGAGCGACATTAAAATATGATCAGGAATATAACAATTAAATCTCATTAGACAAATTGGGCTAAAAAACTCACTAAATGTATATGGCATTAATTCGCATTGCATGTATATCCACTTTTCTGGTAACGTGTAGATGGAATTAATTGGCATTTATAGCTTGTAATACACAACTTGTCTTGCTGTTAATGTGATATACAATTGTTAATTGTTGAGTTAGATTATATTAACGATAGATTGAATTGTTATTGTTGTCTAAATTGTCCTTTAGACTTGCGAATTATATTGCACTTGACGTTTATTTAGCCTTGCGCATTATTGACTAGTAGTCATCTAGACTTGCTAATTTAGATATGAGATTAAGCTAATTCGATATATAGCTATTGTTAATTTGTTAAATTAGAATCTCTAAATTAAATTGTATTTCATGTTAAGTTAGGTTGTAAATCACTGACTAATTGTATTTAGACTGGTTAATTTAGATATGTTTTCAGCACTATATTAGATGGTAAATATTGTCCAGTTTAGAATTGATAAAAGGGTTGGGTTGTTGACAAAGTCGTGTTGGGGATTGTGTCCTCCCTTGTTGTCATCTACTAGTGTCTCGTAGACCTCTTCATTGGTGTTGGGCATGGTTTTCTTATTGGTATTTGACCCCTAGCATGTCAGATTTATCTAGAGTCCTCAGTCCAGATAGGATGTGTTGTGATGCAGGAGCATCGTAAGTATCTAGCCAAGCAAGCAACGTAAAAGCAGGAGACAGCTGGAAAAGCACTAGCGCACATTTTGAAGTGTTTTGAGATTAATGAATGGAAATTTATGTAATAGCTAAGGGACACGTACTTACATTTATATCTAGATACTGTAAATAGATCTTGAGGATTGCTCTCATCTATAGAATGTAGAGGCATTTATGCGTAATGAATGCAAGTAGGTAGATTTAATTTAATAGATTAGACAGTTTAGAAGCATGCGAGGGAAAACGAATATAGAGACGCTCACCCTTGTATCATTGTAATTTTTGGGATGATTATTCAGAATTCATAAGTTGTAGAGATGAAGCAGAGAGCTATAGAGAAGAACCCATGTACAGGAGCACTTGAGTTAATATATGAAGCCTTGACTCAACTTTCATGGTGTTATGATGTTTTCTATTGACATTTGTTGAATGGTATGTTTACAGTTGATTTGTTTCTCTGTTATGCATTTGTTTCAATGCTTCATTGTGTGTATGATTTCATGTTGAATGTATGATTTCTGAGAGAGGAGAAGAATGAGTTTCAATTGTTTGTCTTCTTGAGAATTCCTACAAGGAGTGCAGTGAACGTCCACAAGGTGTGCGTTGACGAGGTTTTGAGTTTTATCTCAGAAATCTTAGGAGAGATACCGTTGTTCTCATACCAGCTAAAGTGCAGGTGAAGCACAGAGCAGTGAAAGGTGTGCATAGGCCAATTGAAGCCTTGGATTTTATAAATCCAGAAAGAAGATTGATAGATTTATGTTGCAAAGAGTGCACAGGGTCAGAGACTCAAATAACCAAGGGTTATTTGAAGATTTTCCGCAAGGAGTGCAAGCAGGAATCCTTTTGGGAAGATTGAGTTTACAAGTGAAATCTTACGAAGGATAACACCTTTGAAGTGCTCAAAGGGATACGGAGATCGAAATCATCTCATAGAAGTCAAGTTCAGGGGGGGGGAACACCGAGTCGTTTGGTGCATGAGTCATTGAGGAGTGCATCTGGTGGTCAGAATTCTCTGAGGAGAACTCTCGAAGTCGTGAAGACCGTAGGATCCAGAGGAGTTGTAAGGTGGTTAGGAATTTGACGAACCCACCACCTTGATATCAAGAATGAACATGGACCATTGATCGTGGTTTGTTGAGCTGTCAGATCATTTCGGGGATTCGAGATTCGCAAGTTTAGAGTGTAGGCAAGAATCCTTGGTCACGCAAATTCCAGGATCGTGAAAAGGATTATCAAGTGTGGAATTTTGGAATTTCGGTAATTCGGGGTTCAACATACCAAAAATTCTGATGACAAGGAACTGGGACTCTTTTCATTGAAAATATCGAAGTCGTGAAACGTGGCATGCCTTGGGTGTGGGATTTCAGAATTTTGGCTTTCCGGAGTTTGGGAAGTAGAGGAGGCTGTGGTTTTGGAATCGAGATTTTCAAACTCCCGCTTCGCGAGATCCTGAAGAGGGAAAGGAAAATTCTAGAAAAGTCGAGGGACAATCGCATTGGGCACCAATCGGATTTCAGGGTTTCGAGACACAAGAAGTGGAGTTTCTTCGTCAACACAACTCCCAAAATCATGAAGAGAGAACCACTGAAAAGGTGGGTCCCAAATATCAGTCAGAGGATAGTTGTGGAAAAAGTCAAAGGAGGGGTCAAGCTTTGGAAAAAATCTCGAAAGGACATCAATCTCACATTCCATGGGACATTGAGCCCATTTTGGCATTCCATAATTTTGGAGTTCGGGGAATCATAAGGGAAGAGGAACAACTGTTGGATTTTCGCTCAAAGTCCCAAAAGCAGAAACTAGTGGGTAAGAGGTGGCATGTGTTCGGCGCATTGAAGGAGTCAACCTTCACTAAAAATTGTCATTTCGGCATTTGCCAAGAGTTGTGGAAATACATAAGGACTATGCAACTCTTGAAACCCGAAGACATTTGTGGCTTAAACAAAGGGCTTGATTAACCCTTGGCATGGTTTTAGTGACGATCCTGCACGGATCTCGGCCTGAGGGTAGGGGTTCTTCGTCAAAGTGGTATTAGAGCACATAAAAAATTATTTTCTTTATGTAGTAGAGATAAAAGAGGAAAAATTTTCAACCATGTCGTCGAGAAGAAGAGATAGGCCAATGCCTGATCCAGCAGTGGAAAGAAAAATGCATGAGTTACATGCCAAACTTGATGCTATGGAGACATCACAGAGGTGCACAATTGACACTGTGGATATCAATGAGGGTGAAAGTGAAAACGAAGCTAGAAATGAAGGAGAAGAAGTTGCAGTCGAAGATGCTGCAGATGAATGTGTATTCAGGGTTGTTGTAAGGATAGGTGCCAGAGAAAAAATGGGTATTCCAGTGTACAAAGCCAACTTGGTTGTTTAAGAGCTTCTAGACTGGATTAGATCTCTAGACAATTACTTCAACTATGAGGATGTCAAGGAGGATAAGAAAGTCCAACATTTCATTACTAGACTTAAAGGTCATGCAGCACTGTGGTAGGATGAACTGCAGGCTGACAGACGCTGCAAGGGAAAGCAAAATATCAAAAGCTGGGATAGAATGGTTGCAAATATGAAAGCCAAATTTATACCCAGGGATTATCAAATCATTTTGTTTTGGAGGATGTAGAATTTGAGACAGAAGCTGATGTCAGTGAAGGAATACACTGAAGAATTCTACAAGATAAACATCAGAGCAGGTCATCGGGAAAGCGATGATGAA
Organism: Picea mariana; assembly: GCA_032191745.1. Classification (NCBI taxonomy): domain Eukaryota; kingdom Viridiplantae; phylum Streptophyta; class Pinopsida; order Pinales; family Pinaceae; genus Picea; species Picea mariana. The sequence continues at coordinate 27,347 of JASDQU010946991.1, forward strand.
AAAGTTGGCAAGTACATGAATGGTCTGCGATATGAAATTCAATATGAGATGTGCATGATGACCATTCAAACTATGGAAGATTTTTATTAGATAGCTCTGAAATATGAAGAGAAGTTGAGCCGAAAGCAAGGTCAAAAAAGCCAAGGTAGAAGTCAAGCCAAAGGCAAAACAATTGCCCAAGACAGAACTTAGAGACCTAAATAAGAGGAAAAGAAACCTCAAACTCAACCTAAGAGAGGAGGAAGCTCATAAGGAAGGCAGTATGCTGATATGAATACTTTTCCTTGAGCTAGAGGAAGAGGAAGAGGCAGAGGAGGTGAAGTGAAATGCTTCGTCTGTGAAAAAATAGGACATAAATCCTATGAGTATCCAGATAATAAGAAAGATGGTGGTGAAACTCACATTGTTGAAGCTCAAGGATGGAATTTTGAGGAAGAATACGTTGAGGGAAAAAGATCTTTGATGATGAGGAAAGTTCTCTTGAAGCCAGAGAAGGAAGCAGAGAACCCATCCCAAAGAAACACTCTGTTTTGGAATGCTTGCAAAACTAAGGATAGGGTATGCAAGGTCATAGTGGACAGTGGTAGCACAAACAATTTCATATCTACAGAGATGGTAGAAAATTTGGAGTTGGAGACTGTTGTAGATCCAAGCCCATACGGAGTTTCGTGGCTACAAAAATGACATCGGGTAAATGTCACTAAACAGTGTTTAGTTGAATTTAAATTAGAGGATATAAAGATGAAATATTATGTGATATCATTCCCATGGATGTTTGTCATATATTGTTTGGTAGACCATGGAAATATGACAGAAATGTGGTTCATGATGGGAGAAAGAACACATACACCCTGAAAAAAATTGGTAGGACTCACATGTTGCTGCCAATTAAAGATAAAGAGGTGAAAATAGATATGAGCAACATTGTACTTCTCATGAGTGGGAAGGAACTTATTGATGAGGTTAAGAAGAATGAATACACACAATTTATTGTGGTTAGGAAGCCCATAATTGTTCTAACCAGTACGAGGATAGATGATTTACCAAAAGAAATACAGGAGTTGCTGGGAGAGTTTGTTGATATAGTAGTGGACGAACTACCTTGTTCGTTTCCATATATCAAGAGTATAAGTCATCATATCGATCTTATACCTAGAGCTATATTACCGAACAAAGAAGAATATCAGTTGACACCACATGAAAATGAAGAAGTTAAGAGACAGGTTCAGAACTTAATGGACACATGATTGATTCGAGAAAGCTTTGGTCCATGCGTTGTTCTGACGGTGCTCAGCCCAAAGAAAGATGGAGGCTAGAGAATGTGTAAAAACTCAAGGGAAATCAATAAGATTACCATCAGATACATATTTCCATTGCCAAGGATGGACAACTTGATGTATTTCTTGAGTGGAGCAATTTTTTTTTCAAAGATTGATTTGAAAACTAGATATCATCAAATTTGAATGAGAGAAGGTGATGAATGGAAGACAACATTTAAGACGAATGAGGGGCTGTATGAATGGCTTGTAATTCCATTTGGCTTAACTAATGTACCCAGTAATTTCATGATGTTGATGAACGAAGTCCTGAAGGATTTCATAGGGAAATTCGTCATTGTATATCTTGATGATATATTAATTTTTAGCAAAATCGAAGCAGAGCAGTTAAAGCACTTAGGTGCAGTAATGAGAATATTACACCAAGAGAAATTGCTGATTAATATGAAGAAATTATCATTTATGAGGACATAACTCATTTATTTGGTTTTTGTTATCTTCAAATGAATTAAAAATGGATCCGGAAAAGATAAAGGCGATTACGAATTGGCCATCACCGAAGAGCGTGTTTGAAGTACGAAGCTTCCATGGTTTGGCTAGCTTGTACAGGAAATTCATCTGAAACTTCAATGGAATTAGCGCACTGATGATGGATATGGTGAAGAAAAGACATAAATCATTTCACTGGACAGAGGAAGTAGAGAAGAGTTTCAATTTGCTAAAGAAGAAGATCATTGAGCAACCAATTCTAGTTTTCCCAGATTTTATTAAGACATTCTAGGTCAGGTGTGATGTGAGTGGATTTTCAATTGGAGTAGTCTTGTGCCAAGATGATAGGATGATCATGTACTTCAGTGAAAAACTGAATGAAGTGAAGATTAAGTGCTCCACGTATGACAAGGAATTCTATGCAGCCATACAAGCATTGACGAAGTGGAGACACTATTTGGTTCCTAAGGAGTTTGCTTTGTACAACGATAATCATGCTTTGCAATTTGTGACTCGACAGGAGAAGATGAACCAAAAACATGCTAAATGGGTGGAATACATGCAAAATTTTACTTTTGTGATTAAGCATATTTCTAGAACTGCTAACAAACAAACTTGTTGATGCTTTGAGCAGGAAATGTTTTCTTATGCAGGAATTCAGAGTCAACACTTTGGGTTTTTATAACCTCAAAGAAATGTACAGGGATGAACCTGATTTTAAAGAGGCATATGAAGCATCTGAGAATCCAATTCTCAGGGACATAAGTCAATGGACTGAATACATGATCCAGGATGGATTATTGTTTAGGGAAAATCAGCTATGTATTCTGAAATGCTCCATGAGGGAGAATCCGATGAAGGAAAAACACAGTGGAGGATTGGTCAGACATTTCGGTCATGACAAGACGTTCTCAATCTTGAATGGCTCATATTTTTGGCTAGGGATGAGAACAGATGTTAGGAAATTTGTGAACAAGTGTAGAATTTGTCTGCACACGAAAGGAAAAAGATAGAATACAGGGTTATACCAACCATTTCCCATACCTGAAAGGCCTTGGGACGCAGTGAGCATAGATTTCATATTGGGACTGCCAAAGACACATAGAGGATATGATTTGATATTTGTGGTAGTCAACAGATTTTCAAAAATGGCACATTTCATACCATGCCAGAAAACCAGTGACACAACTCATATTGCAAACCTGTTTTTCAAAGAAGTCATCAGACTTCATGACTTGCCAAAGAGTATCGTTTCTGATTGAGATACCAAGTTCGTAGGGCATTTCTAGAGGACCTTATGGAAGAAGTTGGGGATAAGTTTGTCTTTTAGCTCTGCATATCATCCTCAGACGGATGGATAGACAAAGGTTGTGAATAGGAGCTTGGGATATTTGTTAAGAAGCTTAGTGACTAAACATCACGGTCAATGGGATCACATTCTACTAAAGGAAGAATTCTTCTACAATGAGTCACTCAATAGAAGCATAGGGCAAAGTCCATTCCAAATTGTATACAAAATGCAGCCAAGGGGAGTTTCTAAATTGAAAGATGAAAAACAAAATGAATTTAGGAGTGCTAGTGCAAAGGACTCTACAGAAGGAATGAAGGAGCTTCACAACCAAATAAAGGAGCGATTGTAGAGTTCAAGTCAAGAATACAACCGGAGAGTAGATCAACACAGGCAAGAACTTCAATTTGAAGTTGGTGATTTGATTCTTGCGCATTTGAGGAAGGAGAGGTTCCCAAGGGGAATGTATAATAAGTTGAAGATGAAAAATATTGGACCGTACAAGGTCATAAGGAAATTTTGGGCAAAAAATATGAGATTGAATTACCTGATGGAGTCGGAATCTCACCGATATTCAATGTTGTGGATTTGTACCCTTACATAGATGAAGAAGTAGGAACAGAGGAGGAACATAAAGAAATTCAATGGGCAAAACAAATGCCTGTAGCTGACAAGCCACAGATGGAAGGCATAATTGACAAAAGGATTAGGAAAAAGACCATGAGGAAAGAGTATTTTTAATACTTGGTCAAATGGAAGGGACATCCAGTTGAAGATGCCAGTTGGAAGGATGAAGCAACAATTCATAGGCATGGACATACCATGCAAGATCTCATGAATAGGAGTTCATGAAAATTTTCAAGCGAGGGAGTATGATGCAAGAGCATCATAAGAAGCTAGCCAAGAAAGCAACGTAAAATTTACATACAACTGGAAAAGCACCAAGGCACATTTTGAAGTGTTTTGAGATTAATGAATGGAAATTTATGTAATAGCTAAGGGAAGTGTACTTACATTTATATCTAGATATTGTAAATAGATCTTGAGCATTGATCTCATCTGTAGAAATTAGAGGCATTTATGTGTAATGAAGGCAAGTAGGTAGATTTAATTTAATATATTAGACAGTTTAGAAGCGTAGGAGGGAAAATGGATATAGACACCCTCACCCTTGTACCATTGTAATTTTTGGGATGATTATTCAGAATTCATAAGATGTAGAGCTGAAGCAGAGAGCTATAGAGAAGAACCCATGTACATGAGAACTTGAGTTAATATATGAAGCTTTGACTCAACTTTCATGGTCTTATGATGCTTACTATTGAGATTTGTTGAATGGTATGTTTACAGTTGATTTGTTTCTCTATTATGCATTTGTTTCAATGTTTCATTGTGTGTATGATTTCATGTTGAATGTATGAAGTCTCAGAGAGGATAAGAATGAGTTTCAATTGTTTCTCTTCCTTATAAATGCTGGAAGGAGTGCACTGAACATCCGCAAGGTGTGCATTGACGAGGGTTTGAGTTTTATCTCAGAAAGTTCATGAGAGATACCGTTGTTCTCATACCAGCTAAAGTGCAGGTGAAGCATAGAGCTGTGCAAGGTGTACGCAAGCCAATTGAAGCCTTGGATTTTATAAATCCAGAAAGAAGATTGAGAGATTTATGTTGCAAAGAGTGCATAGGGTCAGAGACTCAAATAACCAGGGGTTATTTGAAGATTTTCTACAAGGAGTGCGATCAAGGATCCTTTTGGGAAGCTTGAGTTTACAAGTGGAAGATCAGGAAGGATAACACCTTTGAAGTGCTCAAAGGGAGACGGAGATCAAAATCATCTCATAGAAGTCAAGTTCAAGAGGGAGAACATCAAGTCATTTGGGGCAGAAGTCATTGAGGAGTGCATCTAGTGGTCAAAATTTTCCGAGGAGAACTTACGAAGTCATGAGGACTGTAGGATCCAGAGGAGCTGTAAGGTGGTTAGGAGTTTGACAAACCCACCACCCTGATATCAAGAATCAACATGGACCGTTGATTGTGGTCTATTGAGACGTCATATCATTTGAGGGATTCAGGATTCGTAATATGGGAGTACAGGCCAAAATCCTTGGTCACACAAATTCCCTGACCGCGAAAAGAATTATCAGGTGTGGAATTTCAGAATTTCGGTAATTCGGGGTTCGACATACCAAAAATTCCAATGACAAGGAACCATGACACTTTGCATTGAAAATCTCAAAGTCATGAATGTGGCGTGCCTTCGGTGTGGGATTTTGGCATTTCGTCTTTCCAGAGTTTGGGAAGTAGAGGAGGTTGTGGTTTTGGAATCAAGAGTTTCAAACTCCCGGTTCGCAAAATCCCGAAGAGGGAAAGGAAAATTCCCAAAAAGTCGAGGGAAAATCGTGTTGGACACCAATCGGAATGAGGAGTTCCAGGACTCAAGAAGTGGAGTTGTTTCGTCAATAGAACTCTCGAAATCGTGAAGAGAGAACTACCAAAAAGGTGGGTCCCAAGTATCAGTCAGAGGATACGTGCGGTGGAAGTCAAAGGAGGGGTCAAGCTTCAGTGAAAATCTTGAAAGGCCATCGATATTGCATTCCATGGGACATTGGGCCCATTTCGGCATTCCAAAATTTTGGAGTTTGGGGAATCATAAGGGAAGAGGAACGACTTTTGGCATGTGTTGGGTGCATTGAAGGAGTCAACCTTCATTGAAAATTGGCATTTCGCCATTTGCCAAGAGCTATGGAAACACATCAGGACTCTGCAACTCCCGAAACCCGAAGTCCTTTGTGGCTTAAACAAAGGGTTTGATTAACCCTTGGCATGGTTTTAATGATGATCCTGCATGGATCTCGTCCCAAGAGTAGGGGGTCTGCATCATGTTGTACCAAGGTTATTGATGCATCTATCACCTAGGGACAACATGATTCCTAATGAGGGGATGACGGTGCATCCTATTGGATAGCGGCGAATGAGAACTTGGTCGGAGTCGGTGCCTCTGTGTGAGCATTGTCAAGCATTGTAAGTTACTTTTGGAGCATGGGTGGAACGACTTCATGCGTTTGGATCTTGTGCCTTGAGGTTCTAGTCTTGTTCATCTTTGGTCATTGTGTCGGGAAGGGGATGTGGTCCCTTAGCTTGTAGGCTTGTCTTGTTGCGTCGGGCGGGTAGTTAGTCCCCCGTATTGTTCTATGCATTTTTGTTGAGTTGCCCTTGTGCCAGTGTATGGAGTCATAGTCGTCAGTGGTGTAGCTAGTTGTTGTCGTCGTCACCTTCTTTTCTCTTAACCCAAAAAAAAACATAAAATCTTTACACTTCTTCTTCGCACGTAATTGTAACGGTGGGGTTGTTACCAATATCACTCAGTATCCAACTTATTAAAAGACCTTTGTGCCATGGAAAGCCGCGACAGTTCCAAAAAAGGATCTTGAGTGTCTCAAATTCCTATTTATTATTATCCTTCTGGTCTCTATCCCTAACAATAGCTTTTTGATTTCTAATTATTGTCCATTTTCCTTCTTTCCTCGCTTATTTTACCTTTTCAACTTCCTTCCTTAATTTAGCTTGGTCTTCGGGATTGAGGTCTTCATTTATAAATATCCGTGACCCTTTTAAGCTCAAATATTTACCAAATATGCTATATTTATGGTCATTACAACTTACTTTGACATGGATCAATATATCTTTGTGATCAATTATTTTTCCGAGCCTCTTTGCTTCTATGAGGTAAGTTGTATCAATTTTTGTTTTATTATTTAATTCTTCTTTTACTATTGCTAGAGTATCCTCCTCTTCTTGTTATTTTATACCAAAAATTATGAGGTTCAAAGCTCTTTTGTTACGCTCATGATCAAGTTCCATTAACTTATTCATTTCCTCTTTGATGGGTTTGATATCCAATTTGTTTTCCTTATTACTAAGATTCAAAATGTTGGTTAGTTTTTCTTCTAGCTCTTTAATTCTATCTCTCAAGTTGTGATTTTCTTCAACCCATCCTTCTTGGGTTGATTTTTTATGTTTTTCCATTTCTTCAATCCTATCCTTGATTGTATGCAATTCACTCGTGAACCCTACAAATCTATCCTCTATTTGACTTTGAATGATAT
>JASDQU010946991.1:34556-44634 GCA_032191745.1 Picea mariana
ATCTTTCCAGAGTTTGGGAAGTAGAGGAGGTTGTGGTTTTGGTATCGAGATTTTCAAACTCCCGGTTCGCGAGATCCTGAAGAGGGAAAGGAAAATTCTAGAAAATTCGAGGGACAATTGCATTGGGCACCAATCGGATTTCAGGGTTTCGAGACACAAGAAGTGGAGTTGCTTCGTCAACACAACTCTCGAAATCATGAAGAGAGAACCACTGAAAAGTTGGGTCCCAAATATCAGTCAGAGGATACTTGTGGCAAAAGTCAAAGGAGGGGTCAAGCTTAGGAAAAAATCTCGAAAGGACATCAATATCACATTCCATGGGACGTTGAGCCCATTTTGGCATTCCAAAATTTTGGAGTTCGGGGAATCATAAGGGAAGAGGAACAACTGTTGGATTTTCGTTCAAAGTCCCAAAAGCCGAAACTAGTGGGTAAGAGGTGGCATGTGTTCGGCGCATTGAAGGAGTCAACCTTCACTAAAAATTGGCATTTCGGCATTTGCCAAGAGTTGTGGAAATACATCAGGACTCTGCAACTCCTGAAAACCGAACACATTTGTGGCTTAAACAAAGGGCTTGATTAACCCTTGGCATGGTTTTAGTGATGATCATGCACGGATCTCAGCCTGAGGGTAGGGGTTCTTCATCAAAGTGGTATCAGAGCACATAACAAATTATTTTCTTTATGTAGTAGAGTGAAAAGAGGAAAAATTTTCAACCATGTCGTCGAGAAGAAGAGATAGGCCAATGCCTGATCCAGCAGTGGAAAGAGAAATGCATGAGTTACATGCCAGACTTGATGCTATGGAGACATCACAAAGGCACACAGTCGAAACTGGGGATATCAATGAGGGTGAAAGTTAAAACGAAGATGGAAATGAAGGAGAAGAAGTTGCAGTCGAAGATGCTGCAGATGAATGCGTATTCAAGGTTCTTGTAAGGATAGGTGCCAGAGCAAAAATGGGCATTCCAGTGTACGAAGCCAACTTGGATGTTTAAGAGCTTCTAGAATGGATTAGATCTCTAGACAATTACTTCAACTATGAGGATGTCAAGGAGGATAAGAAATTCCAACATTTCATTACTAGACTTAAAGGTCATGCAACACTGTGGTAGGATGAACTGCAGGCTGACAGACGCTGCAAGGGCAAGCAAAATATCAAAAGCTGGGATAGAATGGTTGCAAATATGAAAGCCAAATTTATACCCAGGGATTATCAAATCATTCTGTTTCGGAGGATGTAGAATTTGAGACAGAAGCTGATGTCAGTGAAGAAATACACTGAAGAATTCTACAAGATAAACATCAGAGCAGATCATCGGAAAAGATATGATGAAAAAGTTGGCAAGTACATGAATGGTCTGTGATATGAAATTCAATATGAGATGTGCATGATGACCATTCAGACTGTGGAAGATTTTTATTAGATAACTCTGAAATATGAAGAGAAGTTGAGCCGAAAGCAAGGTCAAAGAAGCCAAGGTAGAAGTCAAGCCAAAGGCAAAACAATTTCCCAAGATAGAACTTAGAGACCTAAAGAAGAGGGAAAGAAACCTCAAACTCAACCTAAGAGAGGAGGAAGTTCATAAGGAAGGCAGTATGCTGATATGAATACTTTTCCTTGAGCTAGAGGAAGCGGAAGAGGCAGAGGAGGTGAAGTGAAATGCTTCGTCTGTGGAAAAATAGGACATAAATCCTATGAGTGTCCAGATAATAAGAACGATGGTGGTGAAACTCACATTGCTGAAGCCCAAGGATGGAATGTTGAGGAAGAATACACTGAGGGAAAAAGATCTTTGATGATGAGGAAAGTTCTCTTGAATCCAGAGAAGGAAGCAGAGAACCCATCCCAAAGAAACAGTCTGTTTTGGACTGCTTGCAAAACTAAGGATAGGGTATGCAAGGTCATAGTGGACAGTGGTAGCACAAACAATCTCATATCTACAGAGATGGTAGAAAAGATGGAGTTGGAGACTGTTGTAGATCCAAGCCCATACGGAGTTTAGTGGCTACAAAAATGACATCGGGTAAATGTCACTAAACAATGTTTAGTTGAATTTAAAATATGAGGATATAAAGATGAAATATTATGTGATGTCATTCCCATGGATGTTTTTCATCTATTGTTTGGTAGACCATGGAAATATGACAGAAATGTGGTTCATGATGGGAGAAAGAACACATACACCCTGAAAAAAATTGGTAGGACTCACATGTTGTTGCCAATTAAAGATAAAGAGGTGAAAACAGAGATGAGCAACATTGTACTTCTCATGAGTGGGAAGGAACTTATTGATGAGGTTAAGAAGAAAGAATACACACAATTTATTGTGGTTAGGAAGCCCATAATTGTTCTAACCAGTACAAGGATATATGGTTTACCAGAAGAAATACAGGAGTTGCTGGGAGAGTTTGTTGATATAGTAGTGGATGAACTACCTTGTTCATTGCCATCTATCAAGAGTATAAGTCATCATATCGATCTTATACCTAGAGCTATATTACCAAACAAAGAAGAATATCGGTTGACGCCACATGAAAATGAAGAAGTTAAGAGACAGGTTCAAAACTTAATGGACACATGATTGATTTGAGAAAGCTTGGGCCCATGCGTTGTTCCGACGGTGCTCAACCCAAAGAAAGATGGAGGCTAGAGAATGTGTACAGACTCAAGGGCAATCAATAAGATTACCATCAGATACATATTTCCATTGCCAAGGATGGACGACTTGATGTATTTCTTGAGTGAAGCAATTTTTTTTTCAAAGATTGATTTGAAAACTAGATATCATCAAATTTGAATGAGAGAAGGTGATGAATGGAAGACAACATTCAAGACGAATGAGGGGCTGTATAAATGGCTTGTAATGCCATTTGGCTTAACTAATGTGCCCAGTAATTTCATGAGGTTGATGAACGAAGTCCTGAAGGATTTCATAGGGAAATTCGTCATTGTATATCTTGATGATATATTAATTTTTAGCAAAACTAAAGTAGAGCAGTTAAAGCACTTAGCTGCAGTAATGAGAATATTACACCAAGAGAAATTGTTGATTAATATGAAGAAATTTTCATTTATGAGGACATAACTCATTTATTTGGGTTTTGTTATCTCTGCAAATGAATTAAAAATGGATCCGGAAAATATAAAGGCAATTAAGAATTGGCCATCACCGAAGAGCATGTTTGAAGTACGAAGCTTCCATGGTTTGGCTAGCTTGTACAGGAAATTCATCCTAAACTTCAATGGAATTACCACATTGATGATGGATACGGTGAAGAAAAGACATAAATCATTTCACTGGATAGAGGAAGTAGAGAAGAGTTTCAATTTGCTAAAGAAGAAGATCATTGAGCAACCAATTCTGGTTTTCCCATATTTTATTAAGACATTCCAGGTCAGGTGTGATGTGAGTGGATTTGCAATTGGAGTAGTCTTGTGCCAAGACGATAGGATGATCATGTACTTCAGTGAAAAACTGAATGAAGTGATGATTAAGTGCTCCACGTATGATAAGGAATTCTATGCAGCCATACAAGCATTGACGAAGTGGAGACACTATTTGGTTCCTAAGGAGTTTTCTTTGTACAACGATAATCATGCTTTGCAATTCGTGACTCGACAGGAGAAGTTGAACCAAAAACATGCTAAATGGGTGGAATACATGCAAAATTTTACTTTTGTGATCAAGCATATTTCTAGAACTGCTAACAAACTTGCTGATGCTTTGAGTAGGAAATGTTTTCTTATGCGGGAATTCAGAGTCAACACTTTGGGTTTTTATAACCTCAAAGAAATGTACAGGGATGACCCTGATTTTAAAGAGGCATATGAAGCATCTGAGAATCCAATTCTCAGGGACATAAGTCAATGGACTGAATACATGATCCAGGATGGATTATTGTTTAGGGGAAATCAGCTATGTATTCTGAAATGCTCCATGAGGGAGAATCTGATGAAGGAAAAACACAGTGGAGGATTGGTCAGACATTTCGGTCATGACAAGACGTTCTCAATCTTGAATGTCTCATATTTTTGGCTAGGGATGAGAACATATGTTAGGAAATTTGTGGACAAGTGCAGAATTTGTCTGCACACGAAAGGAAAAAGATAGAATACAGGGTTATACCAACCATTGCCCATACCTGAAAGGCCTTGGGACGCAGTGAGCATAGATTTCATATTGGGACTGCCAAGGACACAGAGAGGATATGATTTGATCTTTGTGGTAGTCGACAGATTTTCGAAAATGGCACATTTCATACCATGCCAGAAAACCAGTGACACAACTCATATTGCAAACCTGTTTTTCAAAGAAGTCATCATACTTCACGGCTTGCCAAAGAGTATCGTTGCTAATTGAGATACCAAGTTCGTAGATCATTTCTAGAGGACCTTATGGAAGAAGTTGGGGATAAGTTTGTCTTTTAGCTCTGCATATCATCCTCAGATGGATGGATAGACAGAGGTTGTGAATAGGAGCTTGGGATATTTGTTAAGAAGCTTAGTGACTAAACATCACAGTCAATGGGATCACATTCTGCTAAAGGAAGAATTCTCTTACAATGATTCACTCAATAGAAGCATAGGGCAAAGTCCATTCCAAATTGTATACAAAATGCAGCCAAGGGGAGTTTCTAAATTGAAAGATGAAAAAGAAAATGAATTGAGGAGTGCTAGTGTAGAGGACTTTGCAGAAGGAATGAAGGAGCTTCACAACCAAATAAAGGAGCGATTGTAGAGTTCAAGTCAAGAATACAACCGAATAGTAGATCAACACAGGAAAGAACTTCAATTTGAAGTTGGTGATTTGATTCTTGCGCATTTCAGGAAGGAGAGGTTCCCAAGGGGAATGCATAATAAGTTGAAGATGAAAAATATTGGACCGTGCAAAGTCATAAGGAAATTTTAGGCAAACACATATGAGATTGAATTACCCGATGGAGTCGGAATCTCATCGATATTCAATGTTGTGGATTTGTACCCTTACAGAGATGAAGAAGTAGGAACAGAGGAGGAACATAAAGAAATTCAATGGACAAAACAAATGCCTGTAGTTGACAAGCCACATATGGAAGGCATAATTGACAAAAGGATTAGAAAAAAGATCACGAGGAAAGAGTATTTTTAATACTTGGTTAAATGGAAGGGACATCCAATTGAAGATTCCAGTTGGAAGGATGGAGCGACAATTCATAGGCATGGACAGACCGTGCAAGATCTCATGAATAGGAGTTCATGAAAATTTTCAAGCGAGGGAGTATGATGCAAGAGCATCATAAGAAGCTATCCAAGCAAGCAACGTAAAAGTGACATACAACTGGAAAAGCACCAAGGCACATTTTGAAGTGTTTTGAGATGAATGAATGGAAATTTATGTAAAAGATAAGGGAAGTGTACTTACATTTATATCTAGATATTGTAAGCAGATCTTCAGCATTGATCTCATCTGTAGAAATTGGAGGCATTTATGTGTAATGAAGGCAAGTAGGTAGATTTAATTTAATAGATTAGATAGTTTAGAAGCATAGGAGGGAAAATGGATATAGACACCCTCACCCTTGTATCATTGTAATTTTTGGGATGATTATTCAGAATTCATAAGCTGTAGAGATGAAGCAGAGAGCTATAGAGAAGAACCCATGTACAGGAGCACTTGAGTTAATATATGAAGTTTTGACTCAACTTTCATGGTCTTATGATGCTTACTATTGACATTTGTTGAATGGTATGTTTAGAGTTGATTTGTTTCTCTATTATGCATTTGTTTCAATGTTTCATTGTGTGTATGATTTCATGTTGAATGTATGAAGTCTCAGAGAGGAGAAGAATGAGTTTCAATTGTTTCTCTTCCTTAGAAATCCTACAAGGAGTGCAGTGAACATCCGCAAGGTGTGCGTTGACGAGGGTCTGAGTTTTATCTCAGAAAGTTCATGAGAGATACATTGTTCTCATACCAGCTAAAGTGCAGGTGAAGCATAGAGTTGTGCAAGGTGTACGCAAGCCAATTGAAGCCTTGGATTTTATAAATCCAGAAAGAAGATTGAGAGATTTATGTTGCAAAGAGTGCATAGTGTCAGAGACTCAAATAACCAGGGGTTATTTGAAGATTTTCTACAAGGAGTGCGAGCAAGGATCCTTTTGGGAAGCTTTAGTTTACAAGTGAAAGCTCAGGAAGGATAACACCTTTGAAGTGCTCAAAGGGAGACGGAGATCGAAATCATCTCATAGATGTCAAGTTCAAGAGGGAGAACATCAAGTCGTTTGGGGCAGAAGTCATTGAGGAGTGCATCTAGTGGTCAAAAATTTTCGAGGAGAACTTGCGAAGTCATGAGGACTGTAGGATCCAGAGGAGCTGTAAGGTGGTTAGGAGTTGGACGAACCCACCACCCTAATATCAAGAATCAATGTGGACCGTTGATCGTGGTCTGTTGAGCCGTCATATCATTTCAGGGATTCAGGATTCGTAAGATGGGAGTACAGGCCAAAATCCTTGGTCACACGAATTCCCTGACCGCGAAAAGGATTATCAGGTGTGGAATTTCAAAATTTCGGTAATTTGGGGTTCGACATACCGAAAATTCTGATGACAAGGAACCATGACACTTTGCATTGAAAATCTCAAAGTCATGAACGTGGCGTGCCTTCGGTGTGGGATTTTGGCATTTCAACTTTCCAGATTTTGGGAAGTAGAGGAGGTTGTGGTTTTGGAATTAAGAGTTTCAAACTCCTAGTTCGTGAAATCCCGAAGAGGGAAAGGAAAATTCCCAAAAAGTCGAGGGACAATTGTGTTGGACACCAATCAGAATGAGGAGTTCCAGGACTCAAGAAGTGGAGTTGTTTCGTCAACAGAACTCTCGAAATCATGAAGAGAGAACTACCAAAAAGGTGGGTCCCAAGTATCAGTCAGAGGATACATGCGGTGGAAGTCAAAGGAGGGGTCAAGCTTCAGCGAAAATCCTGAAAGGCCATCGATATTGCATTCCATGGGACATTGGGCCCATTTCGGCATTCCAAAATTTTGGAGTTTGGGGAATAATAAGGGAAGAGGAACGACTTTTGGCATGTGTTCGGTGCATTGAAGGAGTCAACCTTCATTGAAAATTGGCATTTCGGCATTTGCCAAGAGCTATGGAAATACATCAGGACTCTGCAACTCCCGAAACCCGAAGTCCTTTGTGGCTTAAACAAAGGTTTTGATTAACCCTTGGCATGGTTTTAGTGATGATCCTGCATGGATCTCGTCCCAAGAGTAGGGGGTCTGCATCATGTTGTACCAAGGTTATTGATGTGTCTATCACCTAGGGACAACATGATTCCTAATGAGGGGATGATGGTGCATCCTATTGGATAGCGGCGAATGAGAACTTGGTCGGAGTCGGTGCCTTTGTCTGAGCATTGTCAAGCATTGTAAGTTACTTTTGGAGCATGGGTGGAACGACTTCATGCGTTTGGATCTTGTGCCTTGAGGTTCTAGTCTTGTTCATCTTTGGTCATTGTGTCGGGAAGGGGATGTGGTCCCTTAGCTTGTAGGCTTGTCTTGTTGCATCGAGAGGGTAGCCAGTCCTCTGTATTGTTCTATGCATTTTTGTCGAGTTGCCCTTGTGCCAGTGTATGGAGTCATAGTCGTCAGTGGTGTAGCTAGTTGTTGTCGTCGTCACCTTCTTTTCTCTTAACCCAAAAAAAAACATAAAATCTTTGCACTTCTTCTTCGCACGTAATTGTAACAGTGGGGTTGTTACCAATATCACTCGGTATCCAACTTATTAAAAGACCTTTGTGCCATGGAAAGCCGCGACAGTTCCAAAAAAGGATCTTGAGTGTCTCAAATTCCTATTTATTATTATCCTTCTGGTCTCTATCCCTAACAATAGCTTTTCGATTTCTAATTATTGTCCATTTTCCTTCTTTCCTCTCTTATTTTACCTTTTCAACTTCCTTCCTTAATTTAGCTTGGTCTTCGGGATTGAGGTCTTCATTTATAAATATCCGTGACCCTTTTAAGCTCAAATATTTACTAAATATGCTATATTTATGGTCATTACAACTTACTTTGACATGGATCAATCTATCTTTGTGATCAATTATTTTTCCGAGCCTCTTTGCTTCTATGAGGTAAGCTGTATCAATTTTTGTTTTATTATTTAATTCTTCTTTTACTATTGCTATAGTATCCTCCTCTTGTTGTTATTTTATACCAAAAATTATGAGGTTCAAGGCTCTTCTGTTACGCGCATGATCAAGTTCCATTAACTTATTCATTTCCTCTTTGATGGGTTTGATATCCAATTTGTTTTCCTTATTACTGAGATTCAAAATGTTGGTTAGTTTTTCTTCTAGCTCTTTAATTCTATCTCTCAAGTTGTGATTTTCTTCAACCCATCCTTCTTGGGTTGATTTTTTATGTTTTTCCATTTCTTCAATCCTATCCTTTATTGTATGCAATTCACTCGTGAACCCTACGAATCTATCCTCTATTTGACTTTGAATGATATCTTTAATTTTTTTGTCAATCATCGTCTCTAGCTCTATTTGGAGTTTTGCCTCTCTTTCTTCAATACTTTTTTCTAATTATTCTAAGTTTATTTGGATTTTGGCATCTCTCACTTCTCTCATTTTTTCTACTAATTCTATTCCTGATCAAAACTGCAGCGAACTATTATTCCGGTTACCTAGAGATATAATAAATTTAAAGTTATTAAATATTTACTCAATACAAACATATTGTTTGTATTACATAACAGTCAAATTAAAGTGTTTGTTATAGCCAAATCACATCCACTTGATATAAAAGAAACAAATTGTGTTTGGGACACGCGACACGTGGATCGACCTACACCTACAGAGTAAACTTTATTATGTTCGTCCTTATCTATTGAATATCACCGGCTTCAAATAAAACCCTCTTTATCACGACAAGACAATTAATTGAAAATCGAATGCGATTGTGGTCTATTTTAAAATCGATTTCCAAGTAAATGTACATCTCAACTACTAAGGAAATTCACAATAAAGTTTATTTCACAAGAATTTACGCAGAGGCAAATAGTGAAGCAAAGACAAGAAGAAGCCACAAGTCAATTATCAAATTAGTTGAACTATCTAAATATGACGCAATGGTTCATCCATTGAACTTTCTGATACAATGTACAACATAATCTCGGGACAGTCTTATTCATGTTTATGTTTTTGAATCTTCCATTTATCCTTTGTCCACAGTATTCGTAACAAAATGTATGTAATAGATTTATTACTTTTGGATGCATGATATATGTAGATGCATTCATTCCTTGTCATTCATGATCTATGTAGATGCATTCACAAGTGAATTGTATCTCAAATGAATGTAAAATCTGTCTTTCTGTATGGTTATATGTATGAATAAGCCTATGTGAAACATCCAACGCCTTAGGAGATCGAAGGTAGAGAGAAGTTGGTTTACAAGTTAATGAGATCCTTGTATGGATTGAAGCATGCTCTTACTATTTGTTAGGCAAAGGTTAATAGTTATTTCTCGATAAATAATTTTTACATAAGAAAATTGAATCAAACCTCCCATATGGGAGATATATATTATCAACGTTTATGTTCATGATTTGATTTATATAAACAATAGATAAAGTTTAATGCAAAAATTTCATGTTGCAATGCACAAGAATTTGAAATCACCCATTTTGGATAAATGTATTATTCCTCTCGTATGGAAGTTTACCATCATTGAAAAAAAATATTTATTCAACCTTTCATATGGGAGATATATATTATCAATGTTTATGTTTATGATTTGATTTATATAAGTAATAGATAAAGTTTAATGCAAAAATTTCATGTTGCAATGCATAAGAATTTGAAATCATCCATTTTGGGTAAATGTATTATTCCTTTCGTATGAAAGTTTATCACCATTGAAAAAAATATTTATTTATCAAATTATTTATGAAACAAGGTATACATTTGTTTTAGTAGAGAGATTTGTAAGGAATGTATCATGGAGGTTACAACCCCATTAAAACTTAAAGGAGAAATTAACAAGTAAAGATGCAATTCCTAATGTACATGCTACATTGTACAAAATCCT
>JASDQU010946991.1:65965-77709 GCA_032191745.1 Picea mariana
CTTGGAAATCGATTTGAAAATAGACCACAATCGCATTCGATTTTCAATTAATTGTCTTGTCGTGATAAAGAGGGTTTTATTTGAAGCCGGTGATATTCAATAGATAAGGACGAACATATTAAAGTTTACTCTGTAGGTGTAGGTCGATCCACGTGTCCCGTGTCCCAAACACAATTTGGTTATTTTATATCAAGTGGATGTGATTTGGCTATAACAAACACTTTAATTTGACTGTTATATAATACAAACAATATGTTTGTATTGAGTAAATATTTAATAACTTTAAATTTATTATATCTCTAGGTAACCGGAATAATAGTTCGCTGCAGTTTTGATTAGGAATGGAATTAGTAGAAAAAATGAGAGAAGTGGAGATACCAAAATCTAAATAGACTTAGAATGATTAGAAAAAAGTAGTGAAGAAAGAGAGGCAAAACTCCAAATAGAGCTAGAGACAATGATTGATAAAAAAGTTAAAGATATCATTCAAAGTCAAATAGAGGATAGATTTGTAGGGTTCACGAGTGAATTGCATACAATCAAGGATAGGATTGAAGAAATGGAAAAACATAAAAAATCAACCCAAGAAGGATGGGTTGAAGAAAATCACAACTTGAGAGATAGAATTAAAGAGCTAGAAGAAAAACTAACCAAMAWTTTGAATCTYAGTAATAAGGAAAACAAATTGGATATCAAACCCATCAAAGAGRAAATGAATAAGTTAATGGAACTTGATCATGMGCGTAACARAAGAGCYTTGAACCTCATAATTTTTGGTATAAAATAACAASAAGAGGAGGATACTMTAGCAATAGTAAAAGAAGAATTAAATAATAAAACAAAAATTGATACARCTTACCTCATAGAAGCAAAGAGGCTCGGAAAAATAATTGATCACAAAGATAGATTGATCCATGTCAAAGTAAGTTGTAATGACCATAAATATAGCATATTTAGTAAATATTTGAGCTTAAAAGGGTCACGGATATTTATAAATGAAGACCTCAATCCCGAAGACCAAGCTAAATTAAGGAAGGAAGTTGAAGAGGTAATATAAGCGAGGAAAGAAGGAAAATGGACAATAATTAGAAATGGAAAAGCTATTGTTAGGGATAGAGACCAGAAGGATAATAATAAATAGGAATTTGAGACACTCAAGATCATTTTTTGGAACTGTCGCGACTTTCCATGGCACAAAGGTCTTTTAATAAGCTGGATACCGAGTGATATTGGTAACAACCCCACCGTTACAATTACGTACGAAGAAGAAGTGCAAAGATTTTATGTTTTTTTTTGGGTTAAGAGAAAAGAAGGTGACGACGACAACAACTAGCTACACCACTGACGACTATGACTCCATACACTGGCACAAGGGCAACTCGACAAAAATGCATAGAACAATACGGAGGACTGACTACCCGCTCGACGCAACAAGACAAGCCTACAAGCTAAGGGACCACATCTCCTTCCCGACACAATGACCAAAGACGAACAAGGCTAGAACCTCAAGGCACAAGATCCAAACGCATGAAGTCGTTCCACCCATGCTCCAAAAGTAACTCACAATGCTTGACAATGCTCACACAGAGGCATTGACTCTGACCAAGTTCTCATTCGCCGCTATCCAATAGGATGCACCATCATCCCCTCATTAGGAATCATGATGTCCCTAGGTGATAGACGCATCAATAACCTTGGTACAACATGATGCAGACCCCCTACTCTTGGGTCGAGATCCATGCAGGATCATCACTAAAACCATGCCAAGGGTTAATCAAACCCTTTGTTTAAGCCACAAAGGAATTCGGGTTTCGGGAGTTGCGGAGTCCTGATGTATTTCCATAGCTCTTGGCAAATGCCAAAATGCCAATTTTCAATGAAGGTTGACTCCTTCAATGCGCCGAACACTTGCAAAAAGTCATTCCTCTTCCCTTATGATTCCTCGAACTCCAAAATTTTGGAATGCCGAAATGGGCCCAATGTCCCATGGAATGCAATATCGATGGCCTTTCAGGATTTTCACTGAAGCTTGACCCCTCCTTTGACTTCCACCGCATGTATCCTCTGACTGATACTTGGGACCCACCTTTTTGGTAGTTCTCTCTTCATGATTTCGAGAGTTTTGTTGACGAAACAACTCCACTTCTTGAGTCCTGGAACTCCTCATTCTGATTGGTGTCCAACACGATTGTCCCTCGATTTTTTGGGAATTTTCCTTTCCCTCTTCAGGATTTCGCGAACTGGGAGTTTGAAACTCTCGATTCCAAAACCACAACCTCCTCTACTTCCCAAACTCTGGAAATCCAAAATGCCAAAATCCCACACCGAAGGCACGCCACGTTCATGACTTTGAGATTTTCAATGCAAGTGTCATGGTTCCTTGTCATCGGAATTTTTGATATGTCGAACCCCGAATTACCGAAATTCTGAAATTCCACACCTGATAATCCTTTTCGCGGTCAGGCAATTTGTGTGACCAAGGATTTTGGCCTGTACTCCCATCTCGAATCCTGAATCCCTGAAATGATATGACGGCTCAACAGACCATGATCAATGATCCACGTTGATTCTTGATATCAGGGTGGTGGGTTCGTCCAACTCCTAACCACCTTACAGCTCCTCTGGATCCTACAGTCCTCATGACTTCGCAAGTTCTCCTTGGAAAATTTTGACCACTAGATGCACTCCTCAATGACTTCTACCCCAAACGACTTGATGTTCTCCCTCTTGAACTTGACTTCTATGAGATGATTTCGATCTCCGTCTCCCTTTGATCACTTCAAAGGTGTTATCCTTCCTGAGTTTTCACTTGTAAACTCAAGCTTCCCAAAAGGATCCTTTCTCGCACTCCTTGTAGAAAATCTTCAAATAACCCCTGGTTATTTGAGTCTCTGACCCTATGCACTCTTTGAAACATAAATCTCTCAATCTTCTTTCTGGATTTATAAAATCCAAGGCTTCAATTGGCTTGCGTACACCTTGCACAGCTCTATGCTTCACCTGCACTTTAGCTTGTATGAGAACAATGGTATCTCTCATGAAATTTCTGAGATAAAACTCAGACCCTCGTCAACGCACACCTTGCAGATGTTCACTGCACTCCTTGCAGGATTTCTAAGGAAGCGAAACAATTGAAACTCATTCTTCTCCTCTCTGAGACTTCATACATTCAACATGAAATCATACACACTATAAAACATTGAAACAAATGCATAATAGAGAAACAAATCAACTGTAAACATACCATTCAACAAATGTCAATAGTAAGTATCATAAGACCATGAAAGTTGAGTCAAAGCTTCATATATTAACTCAAGTGCTCCTGTGCATGGGTTCTTCTCTATAGCTCTCTGCTTCAGCTCTACAGCTTATGAATTCTGAATAATCATCCCAAAAATTACAATGATACAAGGGTGAGGGTGTCTATATCCATTTTCCCTCCTACGCTTCTAAACTGTCTAATCTATTAAATTAAATCTACCTACTTGCCTTCATTACACATAAATGCCTCTAATTTCTATAGATGAGATCAATGCTCAAGATCTGTTTACAATATCTAGATATAAATGTAAGTACACTTCCCTTAGATATTACATAAATGTCCATTCATTAATCTCAAAACACTTCAAAATGTGCCTTGGTGCTTTTCCAGTTGTATGTCACTTTTACGTTGCTTGCTTGGCTAGCTTCTTATGATTCTCTTGCATCATACTCCCTCGCTTGAAAATTTTCATGAACTCCTATTCATGAGATCTTGCACGGTCTGTACATGCCTATGAATTGTTGCTTCATCCTTCCAACTGGCATCTTCAACTGGATATCCCTTCCATTTGACCAAGTATTAAAAATACTCTTTCCTCATGGTCTTTTTCCTAATCCTTTTGTCAATTATGCCTTCCATCTGTGGCTTGTCAGCTACAGGCATTTGTTTTGTCCATTGAATTTCTTTATGTTCCTCCTCTGTTACTACTTCTTCATCTCTGTAAGGGTACAAATCCACAACATTGAATATCGGTGAGATTCCGACTCCATCGGGTAATTCAATCTCATATGCGTTTGCCCAAAATTTCCTTATGACCTTGCACGGTCCAATATTTTTCATCTTCAACTTATTATACATTCCCCTTGGGAACCTCTCCTTCCTCAAATGTGCAAGAATCAAATCACCAACTTCAAATTGAAGTTCTTGCCTGTGTTGATCTACTCTCCAGTTGTATTCTTGACTTGAACTCTACAATCACTCCTTTATTTGGTTGTGAAGCTCCTTCATTCCTTCTGCAAAGTCCTCTGCACTAGCACTCCTAAATTCATTTTGTTTTTCATCTTTCAATTTAGAAACTCCCCTTGGCTGCATTTTGTATACAATTTGGAATGGACTTTTCCCTATGCTTCTATTGAGTGGATCATTGTAAGAGAATTCTTCCTTTAGCAGAATGTGATCCCATTGACTGTGATGTTTAGTCACTAAGATTCTTAACAAATATCCCAAGCTCCTATTCACAACCTCTGTCTATCCATCCATCTGAGGATGATATGTGGAGCTAAAAGATAAACTTGTCCCCAACTTCTTCCATAAGGTCCTCTAGAAATGCCCTACGAACTTGGTATCTCAATCAGAAACGATACTCTTTGGCAATCCGTGAAGTCTGATGACTTCTTTGAAAAACAGGTTTGCAATATGAGTTGTATCACTGGTTTTCTGGCATGGTATGAAATGTGCCATTTTTGAAAATCTGTCGACTACCACAAAGATCAAATCATATCCTCTCTGTGTCCTTGGCAGTCCCAATATAAAATCTATGCTCACTGCATCCCAAGGCCTTTCAGGTATGGGCAATGGTTGGTATAACCCTGTATTCTATCTTTTTCCTTTCGTGTGCAGACAAATTCTGCACTTGTCCGCAAATTTCCTAACATCTGTTCTCATCCCTAGACAAAAATATGAGCCATTCAAGATTGAGAACGTCTTGTTATGACCGAAATGTCTGACCAATCCTCCACTGTGTTTTTCCTTCATCGGATTCTCCCTCATGGAGCATTTCAGAATACATAGCTGATTTTCCCTAAACAATAATCCATCCTGGATCATGTATTCAGTCCATTGACTTATGTCCCTGAGAATTGGATTCTCAGATGCTTCATATGCCTCTTTAAAATCAGGTTCATCCATGCACATTTCTTTGAGGTTATAAAAACCCAAAGTGTTGACTCTAAATTCCTGCATAAGAAAACATTTCCTGCTCAAAGCATCAGCAAGTTTGTTAGCAGTTCTAGAAATATGCTTAGTCACAAAAGTAAAATTTTTCATTTATTCCACCCATTTAGCATGTTTTTGGTTCAACTTCTCCTGTCGAGTCACGAATAGCAAAGCATGATTATCGTTGTACAAAGAAAACTTTTTAGGAACCAAATAGTGTCTCCACTTCGTCAATGCTTGTATGGCTGCATAGAATTCCTTGTCATACGTGGAGCACTTAATCTTCACTTCATTCAGTTTTTCACTGAAGTACATGATCATCCTATCGTCTTGGCACAAGACTACTCCAATTTCAAATCCACTCACATCACACCTGACCTGGAATGTCTTAATAAAATCTGGGAAAACCAGAATTGGTTGCTCAATGATCTTCTTCTTTAGAAAATTGAAACTCTTCTCTACTTCCTCTATCCAGTGAAATGATTTATGTCTTTTCTTCACCGTATCCATCATCAGTGCACTAATTCCATTGAAGTTTCAGATGAATTTCCTGTACAAGATAGCCAAACCATGGAAGCTTCGTACTTCAAACACGCTCTTCGGTGATGGCCAATTCTTAATCGCCTTTATCTTTTCCGGATCCATTTTTAATTCATTTGCAGAGATAACAAAACCCAAATAAATGAGTTAGGTCCTCATAAATGACAATTTCTTCATATTAATCAGCAATATCTCTTGGTGTAATATTCTCATTACTGCAACTAAGTGCTTTAACTGCTCTGCTTCAGTTTTGCTAAAAATTAATATATCATCAAGATATACAATGACGAATTTCCCTATGAAATCCTTCAGGACTTCATTCATCAACCTCATGAAATTACTGGGCACATTAGTTAAGCCAAATGGCATTACAAGCCATTCATACAGCCCCTCATTCGTCTTGAATGTTGTCTTCCATTCATCACCTTCTCTCATTCAAATTTGATGATATCGAGTTTTCAAGTCAATCTTTGAAAAAAAAATTGCTCCACTCAAGAAATACATCAAGTCGTCCATCCTTGGCAATGGAAATATGTATCTAATGGTAATCTTATTGATTTCCCTTGAGTCTGTACACATTCTCTAGCCTCCATCTTTCTTTGGGCTGGGCACTATCAGAACAACACATGGACCCAAGCTTTCTCGAATCAATCATGTGTCCATTAAGTTCTGAACCTGTCTCTTAACTTCTTCATTTTCATGTGGCGTCAACCGATATTCTTCTTTGTTCAGTAATCTAGATCCATGTATAAGATTGATATGATGACTTATACTCTTGATAGATGGCAACGAACAAGGTAGTTCGTCCACTACTATATCAACAAACTCTCCCAGCAACTCTTGTATTTCTTCTGGTAAATCATCTATCCTCGTACTGGTTAGAACAATTATGGGCTTCCTAACCACAATAAATTGTGTGTATTCTTTCTTCTTAACCTCATCAATAAGTTCCTTCCCACTCATGAGAAGTACAATGTTGCTCATCTCTGTTTTCACCTCTTTATGTTTAATTGGCAGCAACATGTGAGTCCTACCAATTTTTTTCAGGGTGTATGTGTTCTTTCTCCCATCATGAACCACATTTCTGTCATATTGCCATGGTCTACCAAAAAATAGATAACAAACATCCATGGGAATGACATCACATAATATTTCATCTTTATATCCTCCTATTTTAAATTCAACTAAACATTGTTTAGTGACATTTACCCGATGTCATTTTTGTAGCCACGAAACTCCGTATGGGCTTGGATCTACAACAGTCTCCAACTCCATCTTTTCTACCATCTCTGTAGATGTGAGATTGTTTGTGCTAACACTGTCCACTATGACCTTTCATACCCTATCCTTAGTTTTGCAAGCAGTCCAAAACAGACTGTTTCTTTGGGATGGGTTCTCTGCTTCCTTCTCTGGCTTCAAGAGAACTTTCCTCATCATCAAAGATCTTTTTCCCTCAGCGTATTCTACCTCAACATTCCATCCTTG
Source organism: Picea mariana (assembly GCA_032191745.1). NCBI lineage: Eukaryota > Viridiplantae > Streptophyta > Pinopsida > Pinales > Pinaceae > Picea > Picea mariana. The sequence goes on from JASDQU010946991.1 coordinate 73,188, forward strand.
AGCTTCAGGAATGTGAGTTTCACCACCATATTTCTTATTATCTGGACACTCATAGGATTTATGTCCTATTTTTCCACAGACGAAGCATTTCACTTCACCTCCTCTACCTCTTCCTCTTCCTCTAGCTCAAGGAAAAGTATTCATATCAACATACTGCCTTCCTTATGAGCTTCCTCCTCTCTTAGGTTGAGTTTGAGGTTTCTTTCCCTCTTCTTTAGGTCTCTAAGTTCTGTCTTGGGCAATTGTTTTGCCTTTGTCTTGACTTCTACCTTGGCTTCTTTGACCTTGCTTTCGGCTCAACTTCTCTTCATATTTCAGAGCTATATGATAAAAATCTTCCACAGTCTGAATGGTCATCATGAACATCTCATCTTGAATGTCATATCGCAGACCATTCATGTACCTTCCAACTTTTTCATCATCGCTTTCCCGATGACCTGCTCTGATGTTTATCTTGTAGAATTCTTCAGTGTATTCCTTCACTGACATCAGCTTCTATCTCAAATTATACATCCTCCGAAACAGAATGATTTGATAATCCCTGGGTATAAATTTGGCTTTCATATTTGCAACCATTTTATCCCAGCTTTTGATATTTTGCTTGCCCTTGCAGCGTCTGTCAGCCTGCAGTTCATCCTACCACAGTGTTGCATGACCTTCAAGTCTAGTAATGAAATGTTGGACTTTCTTATCCTCCTTGACATCCTCATAGTTGAAGTAATTGTCTAGAGATCTAATCCAGTCTAGAAGATCTTAAAAATCCAAGTTGGATTCGTACACTGGAATGCCCATTTTTGCTCTAGCACCTATCCTTACAACAACCCTGAATACGCATTCATCTGCAGCATCTTCGACTACAAATTCTTCTCCTTCATTTCCAGCTTCGTTTTCACTTTCACCCTCATTGATATCCCTAGTGTCGACTGTGCACCCATGTGATGTCTCCATAGCATCAAGTCTAACATGTAACTCATGCATTTCTCTTTCCACTGTTGGATCAGGCATTGGCCTATCTCTTCTTCTCGATGACATGGTTGAAAATTTTCCTCTTTTCTCTCTACTACATAAAGAAAATAATTTGTTATGTGCTCTGATACCACTTTGATGAAGAACCCCTACCCTCAGGCCGAGATCCGTGTAGGATCATCACTAAAACCACACCAAGGGTTAATCAAGCCCTTTGTTTAAGCCACAAATGTCTTTGAGTTTCAGGAGTTGCAGAGTCCTGATGTATTTCCACAACTCTTGGCAAATGCTGAAATGCCAATTTTTAGTGAAGGTTGACTCCTTCAATGCACCGAACACATGCCACCTCTTACCCACTAGTTTCGTCTTTTGGGACTTTGAGTGAAAATCCAACAGTTGTTCCTCTTCCCTTATGATTCCCCGAACTCCAAAATTCTGGAATGCCAAAATGGGCTCAACGTCCCATGGAATGTGAGATTGATTTCCTTTCGAGATTTTTTCCAAAGCTTGAACCCTCCTTTGACTTTTACCAAAAGTATCCTCTGACTGATATTTTGGACCCACCTTTTTAGTGGTTCTCTCTTCATGATTTCAGGAGTTGTTTTGATGAAGCAACTCCACTTCTTCTGTCTCGAAACCATGAAATCTGATTGGTGCCCAATGCGATTGTCCCTCGACTTTTCTAGAATTTTCCTTTCCCTCTTCAGGATCTTGCGAACCGGGAGTTTGAAAATCTCGATTCCAAAACCATAGCCTCCTCTACTTCCCAAACTATGGAAAGATGAAATTATGAAATCCCACACCCAAGGCATGCCACATTTTGCGACTTCGATATTTTCAATGAAAAGAGTCCCGGTTCCTTGTCATCGACATTTTCGGTAGGTTGAACCCCAAATTACCGAAATTCCAAAATTCCACACTTGATAATCCTTTTCACGATCCTGGAATTTGTATGACCAAGGATTCTGGCCTACACTCTAAACTTGCAAATCTCGAATCCCCAAAATGATCTGACAGCTCAACAGACCATGATCAATGGTCCATGTTCATTCTTGATATTAGGGTGGTGGGTTCGTCAAATTCCTAACCACCTTACAACTCCTCTGGATCCTACAGTCCTCGTGACTTTGTGAGTTCTCCTCAGAGAATTATGACCACCAGATGCACTCCTCAATGACTCATGCACCAAACGAATCGGTGTTCTCCCCCCTGAACTTGACTTCTATGAGATGATTTCGATCTCCGTATCCCTTTGAGCACATCAAAGGTGTTATCCTTCCTAAGATTTCACTTGTAAACTCAATCTTACCAAAAGGATTCCTGCTTGCACTCCTTGCGGAAAATCTTCAAATAACCCCTGGTTATTTGAGTCTCTGACCCTGTGCACTCTTTGCAACATAAATCTGTCAATCTTCTTTTTGGATTTATAAAATCCAAGTCTTCAATTGGCCTAAGCACACCTTGCATGGATCTGTGCTTCACCTGCACTTTAGCTGGTATGAGAACAACGGTATCTCTTCTCACATTTCTGAGATAAAATTCAAACCCTCATCAACGCACAACTTGTGGACGTTCACTGCACTCCTTGTAGGAATTCTCAAGAAGATAAACAATTGAAACTCATTCTTCTCCTCTCTCAGACATCATACATTCAACATGAAATCATACACACAATGAAGCATTGAAACAAATGCATAACAGATAAACAAATCAACTGTAAACATACCATTCAACAAATGTCAATAGAAAACATCATAACACCATGAAATTTGAGTCAAAGCTTCATATATTAACTCAAGTGCTCCTGTACATGGGTTCTTCTCTATAGCTCTCTACTTCATCTCTACAACTTATGAATTCTGAATAATCATCCCAAAAATTACAATGATACAAGGGTGAGCGTCTCTATATTCCTTTTCCCTCGCATGCTTCTAAACTGTCTAATCTATTAAATTAAATCTACCTACTTGCATTCATTACGCATAAATGGCTCTACATTCTACAGATGAGAGAAATCCCCAAGATCTATTTACAATATCTAGATATAAATGTAAGTATGCGTCCCTTAGCTATTACATAAATTTCCATTCATTAATCTCAATACACTTCAAAATGTGCGCTAGTGCTTTTCCAGCTGTCTCCTGCTTTTACGTTGCTTGCTTGGCTAGATACTTACGATGCTCCTGCATCATAACACATCCTATCTGGACTGAGGACTCCAGATAAATCCGACATGCTAGGGGTCAAATACCAATAAGAAAACCATGCCCAACACCAATGAAGAGGTCCATGAGACACTAGTAGATGACAACAAGGGAGGACACAATCCCCAACATGACTTTGTCAACAACCCAACCCTTTTATCAATTTTAAACTGGACAATATTTACCATCTGATATAGTGCTGAAAACATATCTAAATTAACCAGTCTAAATAAAATTAGTCAGTGATTTACAACCTAACTTAACATGAAATACAATTTCATTTAGAGATTCTAATTTACCAAATTAACAATAGCTATATATCGAATTAGCTTAATCTCATATCTAAATTAGCAAGTCTAGATGACTACTAGTCAATAATGTGCAAGGCTAAATAAACGTCAAGTGCAATCTAATTCACAAGTCTAAAGGACAATTTAGACAACAATAACAATTCAATCTATCGTTAATATAATCTAACTCAATAATTAACAATTGTATATCACATTAACAGCAAGACAAGTTGTATATTACAAGCTATAAATGACAATTAATTCCAGCTACACGTTACCAGAAAAGTGGATATACATGCAATGCGAATTAATGCCATATACATTTAGTGAGTTTTTCAGCCCAATTTGTCTAATGAAATTTAATTGTTATATTCCTGATCATATTTTAATGTCGCTCATAGCCATTCAATGCACTTGATGCCATTGTTAGATGATGTCCTACAACCATAATTATCATTGCTAGTTAAAAATAGAGGGAAGTTGTCTAGAACCATAATGCCAATTATTAATTCTCTCAGAAAAAGAAAAGAAAGTCGAGGTTAAGAACATCGAAGCAAGTAGTTAGCTATCAAAACAAATTTTCTAAATTATTTGTCATCAATACAAAATCTAAAAGTGGGTTCTCTAATACACAGGATGGATATCGCTTCACATCCCAAGAATGATATCTTTGCCCCAAAGGCTAGGATGATCTCATAATTGTGAAGTAAGATGAGATTTCGATGAAGGGATAAATTCATAGCAAAGTCACAACACAGTCACCACAAAGGTGTTGTTGGATTGCTGAGAGGGGGGGTGAATCAACAATAATGTAATTATAATCCTTTTTCTTCAAATGTTATATCAATGTAGAATTATTATCCAATAATGAGAAGTAATAAATAAACAATCACACACATGCACAGTACACCCGTGTTTTACGTGGAAACCCAAATCGAGAGAAAACTACAAAATGCTTTTTCTTATATGTCTTGAAGAATTACATTCATTGAAAGCACCAACTTCCTTTGTTTTCCAGCTGCAACTGGAAGGAGGCTCCAACCTCCTAGTTTCTCAGGCTAG
>JASDQU010946992.1:33266-45991 GCA_032191745.1 Picea mariana
AAATCTACATACAAAATCGATTAGAAATGTAACTCAATTTTACAAATTTTTAAGATTCACCACGAGCTCAATTTTCTGTTTGTGATTCTTAAACTTGGGTCTTATATATTATGATATGTTTTCGTTATAATGCAGCAAGTGTAAGTGTAATTCAATTTGTACCGATGAATATTTATATATAACCATTCTACAACTCAATAAAGTGTTGTCCACTAGAGGCACGTGTAATTCCCTTATTGTGTTTAACTGAACAACATTTAATTCTTACTTTTTCCACTTCAAAAACTTACTGTGACTCTAACTCAACTATAGACTCCATTATAAACTCGACGCAACTATGCTTGATGTATCTTCTTTTTATACAATAAGACTATTTCTTTGTGTTTAACTGAACAACATTTAATTCTTACTTTTTCCACTTCAAAAACTTACTGTGACTCTAACTCAACTATAGACTCCATTATAAACTCGACGCAACTATGCTTGATGTATCTTCTTTTTATACAATAAGACTATTTCTTGAAATCAATATTAATTTACTTTAATGACTCTATTCAATATAGAAATACCTATAACATGTGATAAATTCTCACATACACCGTGAAAATTCTACAGCCGCTTCCTGCGATTTTAAAACTCACTTAGATTTTACAATATTGACTCCATTTTGCATACAATCCATACCAATATTCAAATGGCTGAAAAGAGGGATTGTATCAAAGCCTATGAAATTCAATAGAAATGGATTTTGCATATTGTTAATATTACGTTTGCATGAACATTTAAAAATAGGAATCCATCTATTGTCGAGGGGTAAAAGGCTATTGGATGTTTATAGGAATTTTGTTGGTACCCAAAACACATCGTAACTTCTTGTGATCGATTCAATCATCCTTAACTGTAACAATTTTATTACGCCAAAAGGCATACATCTATTGGTAATTGGGCACATTTAATATGTTTTTAATCTTTAATGTTTTTTTTATGGTCACGATCAAATGTAAATAGAATATTCTTGGTCATCACACTAAATGGAGGGTTATGATTTGAAATATTAACTTCCTTGCTTTTATAAAAACGTATGTTTATGTGTTAAATTTTTCACATTTACTTAATCTGATTAAAAAATTACTGTATTGTCAAATTGATTGACACGTTTATGTAATTAGCAATGGAGTAAGTGATTAAGGTAATGTATTGCCATGTTTCTCACCTAATTATTTTCTTTTACCAGGTGCATTTCATATTAAGACTGGATGGATGGTATTTGGCATCTGTCTAGCTAGCGGGAGCTTCATATTATGGCCGCATATGTGGCATCTAGTTAGCTGGCAGGCGTTTCATATTATGGACGCCTTTCTGTAGCGGGTGTTTCATATTATGGCCATGTATGTGGCATCTGGCTTTTCATATTATATATTATGGATGCCTTTTTTGCAAGGATTGGACTTATGTTTAACCATATATTGCTATTGTTGTTACAACACTAATTGGATTACAGAATGAGTAATAGAACCATGATTTATTCTCTGCGATTTAGAATTTTGATTTATTGTTTACGAGTTTGATTTTTTATTTAGGTTTTTGATTTATAGTTATGGACAATTTAAGTTGGATTGGATTAGAAAACGAGTAGAAGCATGATTTATTCTCGGTGATTTAGAATTTTCATTTATTGTTTACTAGTTCAATTTTAAATTTAAGTTTTTGATTTATAGTCATGAACAATTTAAGTTTACACCAATTTAAATTCATAAAATAACTATTAAGATAATAAATGAAGTCAAATTTCAACTGAGAGGCATGGAATCAATTCCAGCTATGCGCTATTATGTAATTGTAATAAGTATAAATTTCATGAAAAATTTCTTGGGAATCTTTTGACATAAATTTGAAAGAAATCACACTCGACATTTAGATTTTCTTGTAATTTGTTAAGTTTTAGTCTAAACTATCGATCATTTACAGTTTAAATTAAATCCATCCATAATTTAATTTGTGAAATTGAATTGCGCATGCATATTGGAGGAAAATGTTGCAATGGTAATTGAGGAAGCACGAGAAGATGCCATCATTACACTATTCAAAAAGCTCAAAAAAAATAGACAGGATTTTCTAGAGGTCCATCGTCCTTTGCCTCTTCTTTAAAATTGCCTTCTAATAATATAGATCTATTTCATAGAGGTGAGGAAAACCCTTTGTTGTATCACACAATCCAGTTGTAATCATATCGACCTCCCTCAATCTTTAGAGCTTGGAATACATTCGTAAATCAATGTGAAATATAAAATTCATTTATGAGAAAAGTTGGAGATTCCACTGAGAAAATTTGCAGATATTTGAGAAAATTTACGGATTTAGTTAAAAAGATTAATCAAGAGATTCTTTACGGATTTAGTTAAAAAGATTAATCGAGAGATTCTAGGTTATTCCGCATGTGTGTTTCTCTTTTTTTTTATGTCATGAATCTGAAGGAACTTGTTTTTTTGGAATATATTCATTTAATCTTTCAAATTTTTAAAACATCTAGATGTTATTTAAACCATGATTTAAATTGTTTTTAAAATTGATTGAAAAATATTAAATTGTTAAAAAATAACTTGAAACAACGATATAGTATGTTTTAAAAAATGATTGAGACATTAAGTTATGTAAAAATAATTTAAGACACACAAAGGCATATATATAAAGAGGTATAATTTGGGTTGATGCAGTAATTTGAATTGAACAAAGGATCTAACACGTCTTTAAGTTGCCTGTGTGAGAAGACAGTAGTAACGAAATTCTAAAATAAATAAATTCTGTCGTTCCTTGCCAACTTGATGTGAATTCGGCATCAACCAGCCATAATTGTAAATCTTTGATATTCTCCATCATGAAAAGTGAGAATAAGTCTAGTATTCATATAAAATTGATTAATAAAATAATTTGTATAAATTAATATATTAATAAATTTATTTATTAAATATATTAATAAAGTATATTAATAAAATAAGTTTTGTAGCTTTGAATATTTTATAGTTAATAAAATAATTTTTGCAACTTTGAATATTTTATGGTTAATAAAATAGGTTTTGCAATTTTGGATGTTTTAGGGTTAGGGTTATTTATAATATATTAGTTATTAGAGTTAATTTTAATGTGGTTAATATTCTTACCGTATATAGTTAATGAATGATATTATTAATATATTAATTATATCTATATTTAGATTTCAGTGGACGTTAATTATCATCATCATCAATAACTATTAATATAATTAACTATATTAATAACTATTAAAATATTTAATGGTTATAGTTAACCAATAATATTAATAATTTAATATTAATCACATTTTATTATAATAATTTAATATTAATAACATTAACCCTAACTCTAACTCTAACTCTATTAATAATTAATAATATATCAATATTAATTATTAGTAGCATTAAGGTTATTAATATTAAATTATTATAATAAAAAATGATTGTTATTATATTACATTATTAATATTAGGGGTTAACTATATATAGTTTTTTTTTTTTTTTAAGTAAAAAGAGGGTAGTGCCTTTTATATTACCATATCCAAAATAGCCAAAATACAAAACTATAAATGATGCCAGCTGTCCTGCCTGTGCAGGAAACCAGGACAGCTGGGCATCCATGTCCATTTGTCACATGGTAAACAGAGTATTCAGTCTTAACAGAGTAAACAGTGGCATATTTGAAATTTAAACTACTATCTAGCATTGAGACAACCTGGTGTCTCTCTATCCTAAAACAAGAAATGAAACAGCAACACCAAAGCAGTGAGTGACCTCTGTGTCAAGCCGCCTGCTCTACACTTCGGAGTGTCTCCATCTCGCCGAGAAGGAGTATGGTCTAGCGCAGGTTGGGCATTGTTTCTTTGCAGTAGCTCTGGAGTTGGTGGCAAAGAACATGTCGAGCCGTTGGTCCATATGTCCTAGACGAAAATCCAGATCCTCCAACTTTTCTCGAATTCCAAACACCAGGTCGAGGTAACCCCAGTTGACTGCAGGTGGTTGGTCTCTGCTGCCGGTATCCTCGCTGTCGTTGGTCTCGTCTGTTGCTTTTTTGTTCTCTTGACGCTCTCGGCGAGAGGTCTCCCCATCGATGGTAAACTCAGGGGGAATTTCCTCTATAATGTAACAGGGGGAGTATGTCTCTGCTGTGTTGTCTGCCACAGGGTTGGACACTTGACATGCTGGCTGGCGTGTGCTGTGGGGGTCAAAACTTGAACTCGGATGCCAATTCTCCGGTGGAATGAATGCCTTTGCTGGCAGACTGGGCGGGCCTTCTTCTGGGACAATTTCCTCCATGTACGCCATGGGGGGCGTGCGTGGTCTCGAACTGTGCATCGAACTGTGCCTTCTTCTTCTCGTTACTATTGCCATAGCTGCCTCGAACTGTGCTTTCCGTTTGCGCCTCGACGCTACAGCATACCATGTCGCTGCGCGACGCGGTCTCCCCCGAATGCGTGGCATGGATAAGATGCAGTGAGGAGTTGTGATGCCTCTGGTGCTTGTCGTGTTGCTTCTGGGAGGAGGCGAGGATGCCGAGCGTTGTTCCTGTGATAGGGAGACGGGAGAGAAGTCGCCACGGCGCTGGTTCAATTGGGAGCCGGAAGCCTCCCGAAACAATTCATCACCAAGACTAATGAGCCCTAAAACCATAACAATTACCATGATAAACTCCATTGATGACTGCTCGTAAATGCACTGGTGTAGAGTACCCTCCGCTCGCGCGAGGGGCCTCATCCCTTCAATGGCTCTACACAGACTCATGCGTGGTTAATGGCCGCAGTGTGATGGCCAGTCGATGCATTAAGTCCGTGTCCTGGTGCATATCCACGTGGCCTTATCGCTCCACGTGCCACCCCATCCGGGGAACTATATATAGTTTTTAATAATATCAATCATTAAATATATTAGTGATAATTAATATGTTAATAATATTAATCATTAACTATATTAATAGTTATTAATGTAGTGATAATTAAGATATTAATTGTTAATATAAATAAATACATGTTGTTATGTTGTTATTATGAGTGAATAAATAGTAATAATAACTATTAGTATTATTAATAATATTTTATTGATTGGTCTCATATAACTAATAATCATTAGTAATATTATTAATAAAATCTTATTAATACTTTAAGATTTATTTTACATAGTAAATTAATAATTATTAATTATTAATAATGATTATATTATAAGTTATTATTAATATACATAATTAACTATATTTTACTATGGGTACTTTAGGTATGTAACATACATACCCTTTATACACTAATTATTAATCAATATTAATAATTAAAGATACTCATCAATATTGTATTAATAATATATTAATGTTAATAGTTATTAGGATTAGGTTTATATTTATTCTCGTTCGTGTTAGGGCCAAATTAGGGTTAGGGTTATTAGGGTTTATTTTATAATAGCAATAAAATGATTTGAATTCTATTTAACTAATATTAATAGCTTAAATTTTAATCCATTAAATTGTAAATATATTTAATCTAGAAGAAACCCTATAAATTTGTAAATCTATTTAATCTTGAGAAACATTGTGAATTTTATCAATGTCCTTAGAATAACATAACTCATCAAACGTAATAAAAATTCTAACATGAGGAACAAAACCAATGTAACGAACACAACCAAATGTTCTAACATGGGGAACATAGTAATGTTGTAATGTGATGACCATAATAGCATCACAATAATACAAGCATAGTAACATCAGAATCTAACGAACATAGTCATGTCGTTGCAATTTGATGACCATATCTCCATTATCGTAATATGATGAACATAGACATATTTTCATAATGTGACAAACATGGTAGCGTCACATGACAAACATAGTAACATCGAAATGGTGACGAACATTTCCCTATCATCATAATGTGAGAAACATCATCGTAATTTGACAAACATACGCCCCATCGTCACATTGTAATGAACATAGCCATATTGTCGCAATGCTACAAACATAGACTTATCATCACAATATGATGAATATAGCCTCATCATTGCAACGTGATGAAAACAACCTGATCACAATGTGATGAACATTTCCCTATCATTTCAATGTGATGAGCATAACTCTGTTGTTGTAGTTTGGCGAGCATAGCCATATTGTCACAATGTGACAATCATGGTAGCATCACATGACAAACATAGTAATGTCGCAATGTGATGATAATTTCCCTAGGATCATAATGTCATGAACATATCCCCATTATTATATCACAATGTCACAAACATATCCCCATTTTCATATCACAATGTGATGAGCATAGCCATATTGTCACAATGTGACGAGAATGGTAGCATCACATGCCAAACTTAGTAACGTCACAATGTGATGATTATTTCCCTAGGATCACAATGTCACAGACATATCTCCATTGTCACATTCTGATGAAAATAGCCATATGGTCACAAGATGAAGAACATAGCCTCATTGTCACAATGTGATGAGCATAGCCTCATCATCACAATGTGATGAACACAAAAGTAATGTTGTATCATCACATTTTGACAAGAATACCAACATTGGAATTTGATGAACATAACCTGATATTGTAATGTTATGAGTATTATCCTATGCTCACAATGTGATGAACATAGGCATATTATCGCAATGTGGCAAATTTAGCCTCATCGTCGCAATGTGATGATCAATGTATCATCATCGCAATGTGATGTAGATATATTGATTCCATAATGTGACAAAAGTAATGTCGCAATGTATAAATCATAACCCATTGTCGCAATGTGATGTATGCAACCCAATGTCGCATTGTGACAAACATGGCCCAATATTGCAAAGAGATGACCTATTCCACTACAAAAATGTTTCTGTAATGTGTTTATGATGTGTTTAATTCATTAGAAACACACACACACACACAAATGATGCATTTCATGATGTGTTTAATTCACTAGATATTGTAGCATTGCATGAAAAACAAACTAACGTCGCAATGTGATGAGCATTTACCTACCATCATAATGTCATGAACATATCCCCATCATCACATTTTGATGAAAATAGCCATATTTTCGCAATGTGATGAACATAGTATCATTGTCACAATGTGATGAACATATCATCATCATCACAATGTGGCAATAATATCCCTATCATCCTAATGTGTCGAATGTATCCATGATGTTGCATTCTCACAAACATGGTATTGTCACATTCTGGAAAGGATAGGAATGTCACAATGTGATGAACATACCCTTTCATTGAATATGGTGAGCATTTCCTCACAATCACAATGTGATGAGCATATCCATATTGTTGCAATGTGACGAACTTAGCCTCATCGTCACAATGTGATGAACAATGCATCGTCATCGCAATGTGATGCAAATATTTTGACATTGTAATGTGAGAAACATTTTGAAATGTCACAATTTATCAAACATAACCCATTGTCGCAATGTGATGTATGCAAGCTAATGTCGCATTGTGGCAAACATAGCCCAGTATTGCAAAGAGATGACCATTTCCCAATGTTTCAATGTAATGAACAAAACCCAATTCCAAAATGTGACAAACCTATTCCAACGTAATAATGTGTTAGTATTATTATTGTATTAATACTTTAATTTATACAACCTGAGTGAGCTTAGAGGTTGAGAACATTTGTTTCCTCTTTGGAGATCATAGGTTCAAATCCAAAGGGGGATAGGACATGTATATATATTTGTATTGTTTAGTAGTGAAATCCCTGCATGGAGGGGGTCCCTTGTCCCATAAACAAGGGGGTCTCATACACCAATTTGGTTGCATGGAAGAGGTTCATTGTCTCAGAAACAAGGGAGTCTCATACACCAACAAGGGATCTCGCTTTGTTGTGACCTTAAAAAAATATTTTTATTATTATAATGATTACTTTATTACATTAATATTTTTATATTGTATTTTTAATATATTATTTTCTTAGTGTATTATTACTTTATTAATATATTAACTTAATTCATCTCAATCTTAAAACTTTAACAATGTATTAATAAATTAACTAATACTTTAAAAATATTGTAGTAACTTTAATTTTTACATGAATATATTAATTCATCAATACATTAATAATGTATTTTATTTATTTATACATTAATTAATAAATAATAATACATTATTTATTTACACATTAATTAATACACTAGACTATAATATATTAGTTAATTATTACATTAATGTTTTATCACATAACACTAATGTTAATTATCCCATACACCAATTTGGTGTGTTGGCTTAGCCGTGACCCTAAAAATAGATTATTATTATTATTATTATAAGTATATTAATATTTTAATATGTGTATTAATATATTAAAAGTTTATGTATTTTTTTATTAATATTAATATTTTGATGTATTAACTAGTACTTTAAAAATATTGTAGTAATTTTAATTTTTACATTAATATATTAATTTATCAATACATTAATAATGTATTTTATTTATTTATACATTAATTAATAATTAATAATACATTATTTATTTACAAATTAATTAATATACTAGACTATAATGTATTAGTTAATTATTACATTAATGTTTTATCACACAACACTAATGTATTATAAGTTTATTAATATTTTAATATGTGTATTAATATATTAAAAGTTTATGTATTTTTTTATTAATATTAATATTTTGATGTATTAATGTAAATTAATACTTAATATTAATATTTTAATATTTTTGTATTTAATGTATTTTTGTATTAATATTGATAATTTAATGTATTAATGTAAACTAATACTTTAATTTATACATTATTGTAATCTATCAATTAATAAATCAATGCATACTTAAATGTAGTAATACATTATTAGTGTATTAATAGTTTAATTTGTTACATTTTACATTAATTTATAAGTTCTTTAATATATTATTAACGTGTTACTTCATTAGTATATGCATACTTGAATGTAGTAATACATTATTAGTGTATTAATAGTTTAATTTGTTACCTTTTACATTTAATATATTATTAATGTGTTACTTCATTAGTGTATTAATACTTTGGTAATGTATTATTTAATATTATAATAATGTATTAATTAATTAATACATTACATTATTAATGTTTCAATCAATTAATATTTTATATTATACACTAATGTAAATTAATACTTAGTATTGATATTTTAATATTTTTGTATTAATGTATTAATATTTTTTATATTTAAAGTATTTTTGTATTAATATTGATAATTTAATGTATTAATGTAAACTAATACTTTAATTTATACATTATTGTAATGTATACATTAATAAATCAATGCATACTTGAATGTACTAATACATTATTAGTGTATTAATATTAGTGTGTTAATAATTTAATTTGTTACATTTTACATTAATGTATAAGTTCTTTAATATATTATTAATGTGTTACTTCATTAGTGTATTAATACTTTGATAATGTATTATTTAATATTGTAATAATGTATTAATTAATTAATACATTACATTATTAATGTTTCAATCAATTAATACTTTATATTATACACTAATGTAAATTAATACTTTAATTTAGACATAGCATTTATACATTCTTAATATATAATACATTAAGGTAATAATTAATTAATATATTAATTGTGTATTAATATATTAATGGTCTTCCTCAATGTATGTCTCAATTAGTAACAATCACTTTATAAAAGTGGTTGATATACACAAATAGGTGTCATTAATTTCAAAAGGTAGAAAATGATGCCGATAAATGTATATCAACCACTTTTATAAAGTGGTTGTTGCTAGTAATATCACCAATAAGTTTTAACTTTTATGCTTATTACTACATATCCTTTGGATAATTTGTCAAAAAAAAATGATTTTTAGATTTTATGCGGAGAACGGTGGGGGCTTCCAACAACCAGAGATCAGATAATTGACAACGCAATTCTAGAACACGACACAATCTAAAGTTGCTATAGGAAGAGAGCTCGCAATAGCCATGAGTTAGAGAAAGGTGTGGAAAAAAAACCCTAATGCAACATCAGGAGCTCTCAACCGTCGATGGTGTTTGTATGAGCCAACCAGAAACCCTTCCTCATGTTATGTTGAATTTGAGATCTCATCAGAATTCCAAAACCTTTCTCCAACCGAAACATAAACATTTCGAAACATAAACCTTTCTCCAACCGAAACATAAACATTTCGAAACATAAACATTTCGAAACATCTATTAATATCTTAAAAACATATCATAATCATGAGATAAGGGGATGTACGCAAATATTTATCCACCTTTAGAGGCCATCGATAGGCAACCTGGTTGATTTTTACTTGGTAGTTGAAAGGGCCCATTTTATTCTAATAGGTATATACCATGCAAGAAGTGAATATACATATGCAGAAAGAGAAGTTTACTCTGCACAAATACCTTAAAAAAGGGAGATATCGACTCGACCTCTCCTCCAGTTATCGATGTGAGATATTTGCATGGCTCTCCGAGCTCTTCTACATTATTTATACAAAGGCCGAAGACTCTGTAAATAACCTAATTTTGGTTGATGTCACCATAATCACGATGAAGAAAGAGAAGTCTGAATGTGATTTTCTTGAGGAATTGTGGTGAAAACTGATCGATAACAAGAGATGGCGTTGTTCTAAGCACCGGGTAGCGGATAGCAGTTACTATGTTCTTTAGGATTCTGACATTCCAGTTTTTTGGATTTAAATTGCCATTAATTGTTCTGTAGATGCAAGTCACAATGAGTTGGAGCACCACATGCTCATATGGCACTGCAGTATGAACTAGCGCGGATATGAATAGTTTGTTACAGGGGAGGCATCATTGTACTGAATTGAAATTTGAAAGGACGTATGAGAGCACAGTTCGTTAATTCATAAAAGAATGTCCCGCTCTAAGAATGGTCCACAAGGAAACTCCTCCCATTATCTCTATTTTCGCAAGGAGACAAGGGACCTTGGGTGGTGAAATCACATTACAAATCAGAAGATTAAAAAAAATTGTGTCAACAATCGATCACAAAAGTATACAGGCAACATTAGTAATATTTTCTTTTTGGCACGTAGGCAATCTGTATTATTACTTTGAAGTCGAGTAGAATATGTAGATATACAAATAGTGACAACCATGGAATTTTCTGGCATCGACAATGCTATTCACATAGCACCAACATGGAGAATATTTATCAAAATATAACTTTCTTTTCTTTCAAATTACATCTATTCCTTTTAAATCTAGCATGCTTATCTTTTTATATATTGTAGTGCATATTATCTCTGGCTTCTACAAGAGTGCCTCTTAGTGCTCAACAAAACAAATTACGAACTTCCATAGATTTCTTATCTTACTATCTTTTTCAACTTTTTGTTCACGCTTGTTGTGCAGTAGATACCAGCATCCATGAGCAGTCAAAGGTGAGCAAAATCCATGAGCTTCTCGAGCAAATGTAACTTGTCCTGGATCAAGTCATATGGCAACAGAACCAAAGTTTGCAAGTATGTTGTCATACCCAATCCCCAGTATCTACAAAGAAAATCTATCTTGACATATAGCATTGGCTCCATCATCTCCTCTTGAAGCATCCCAAAATGAAATGGACCAATCATATGAGTTCATGGAACCCAAATCCAAACCAAAAATCCATTATACCTCATACCAATCGACTCGCACTGTGCCATGATACCAAGGAAAACAAATATGTCAAATCTCACATCCAACTCATTGAAACAAGGTACTAGGAGTGGACTTTATGTTTGTCATAAACCCTCCCAACATATACTTAAAAATCTGTTATCCCCATCACTATCGATGTACTCATACAATCCATTATTCACACGAATGCCAGGATCCCACCACCAAATTTGAATTTCACCCCTCCTAATGAATGTTTCTAAACCCTCTCTAACTGATCCAATAGACACAGAAGCTCCCCTGTGCACCCTACCCACTAATCACAAAGTCCAAACAAAATAAATTTGCCATGGCCAGAATCCCACCTGTCTCATCGAACCTACCATGTCGTACTATATATAGTGAGGGAATCAAATAATAACAATAGATGCGTCTACCACAACCTACAAGAGTGGAAGTGACTAGGGTGTTGGTAAACCCCAAGGGCCTGACCAAGAAATCATAGTGAAGTGCATTGTGGCCCTCATCCAGTGACATCCCAAATGAATATCGATCAACTAGGGTTAGGATTCTCCTCACGCTCACCCATCCACTTGAAAATAATAATAAAAGAAGAAAACCCGAAAATGACATTTGGAATGAACGCTTAGTTGATTGATTTCATTATTGAACTATATAAATAATAACATAAAACAGTTATACCATTTCTGAACGGGAGTAACTGTAAACTAACTTTTACTAACTAATGAGATTACAACTCTTAACACTCCTCCTTAATCTCGAGAATTACATTAGTAATAATGCCTAAACTTTGATGTTGAAATTGAAAAACATCTCTTCCCAAAGGTTTAGTGAAGATATAAGCTAGCTGAGCTTTAGAACCACAAAATTTGAGAAAAGTGTCACCATTTTTTACGAGTTCACGAATGAAGTGAAAGAGTATCAATGTGTTTGCTTTTCTGATGAAACACATTATTCTTCGACAAGGAAATGGCAGAGTTATTGTCACAAAAAATCGAAATAGGTTCTTTTGTCGTATATCCAAAATCCATCAAGAGCCTTTTAAGACAA
>JASDQU010946993.1:6734-39933 GCA_032191745.1 Picea mariana
TAACCAATAACTAAGCAAGTGAAATCTATCTAAAACTGAAGTAAGCAAGCTATGATTAAAAAACTGGAAGCAAATCTATCCATCCATCAATCTCTGTCAGAAGAAACTCAGATTAAAACTATCCTCTATTCTAATTAAAAATTTGTTCTAAGCTTGACTATAAAAATATAAAAGAAAGCACAATTTATCATCTAATTACATGTGGGGTTAGTATAATGAGAGAGAGACTTTTTAATTGCACACGGAATTAGTAAAGAGACTTAGAGACTTGCAAGCCTTTTCTAATCTATAAAATCAACACGAACTATCACAAATCATCATCTAACCTGCAAAAAGAAATAAAACAGTAAGCTACAACAAACTAATTAATTAAATAAAAATATACATGCATAGGAAAATGAAAAGACAATTTAAATTAGAAAAATGAAAAATAGACATGAAGACAGTTACCAAACTGTTGGTGGTCCCCCCAACAAGTCGTGGTCACTCTCTAAAATCACACCACGACCTCAGCGGGCCAAATTCACCATAAAAATCCAAAAACGTAGTTTTGGCACTATTCTGGCAATATAAAACTAGAAACAGAGCAAAATCGTTTTTCTAGCAATTGTAATGCTTATGCTACTTGGTTAACAATCTAATGATCATCCTATTGGTATTTATAAGCTTACAACCCAGGTGGTCGACCATAGGAGGGTCGAACCACCTCTAAATTCGGAAAATTACAATAAATGCATCAATAACTAACAAAACAAAGGAACCCAATAAGCGCCCTCTTTGGACAACTGAAATCGAGTTGTCTTGAGCTTAGTAGCTGGAGGGGGCAATGACAAACAAAACCCATGTGCTCTATTTGTCCACAACTGGCCGCCAATACCATAACTGCCAACTTGCCTTGTGTTTTTGTGCAATACTGGGTGCTGGGACGAGTGTCGGATCAAGTACCGGAACAAGTGTTGGATCAAGTGTCGGACCAAGAAACATGGTGTGTTTTGCCCTGTAATAGCAAAAAAACATGAATTAACTCTTGGAAACCATAAAATATGATAAATTAAACTTGATTGAATCACAAAACATGAATAATATGTACCTCATGCCGATTATATCATTTTACCATAAAATTATTCAAAAATCTCCTTTGAAAGATAAAAACACATATGTACATAGTTTTTGATTTTATGTCAAAATAATGCGTGTTATGCACCCCTGCTGAAGACCTAGCCGCCGACTCAGCACTGCACCCCTGGCCGTAGGCCAGCACCTTCTACGCTGCTCCAGAGGATTTCACAGTCGAAGCCTTGACAGCCTGATAGATCAGAGAGCTTGGGCTATTGAGAGCAAGTCTGCGCAGACCTGCGGATGTAGAGCTCCAGCAGCGACTATCCAATGGAATCCAGCGGGGGCTTAGCCCCTCCTCTCATCCCGCCTCCGGAGATTTCTGCATTCAAAGCATTGATTGCCGCAAGTTCGAAGCGCCCTCTTACGGCTAGTCAGCAAAAGTTTGTCAAGAAATTAGATTCGATCCCCATGGTTGCCCTTCTTGAAGAAGAAACATGAAAAGATGCTCTGAATCTCACTGAGAGAGGGTTAATAGGCCAGTTTACGGGCCTCTGGCCTTCCCCAAAATCGGTAAAGGACTGGACACAAAGAAACTGGACATCCTTGATTAAAGAGGGGGTCAAGAGCTATTTTGTGGGCAAGGGGTTCTTCATATTCGTCTTCGAAAACCCGGAGGATAGAAGCCTCATCTTTAGAAATGGTCCTTATTTCATGGGACCACAAGACATGTACCTAAACAAATGGTCTCTTGACTTTGACCCCTCTCAGGATGTCCCCTCCATTGTCCCGGTGTGGGTGCGACTTCCCCATTTTCCACTCCACTACTGGAACCAAAAAACCTTCCAGATCATTGGTAACGCGCTCAGAAAATACATAGATCAAGCAGCAAGGAAAGATTAGTACTCATGCGCCTGAATCTGCGTAGAAGTTGACCTAGAAGAGGGTTTTCCTGAAGCAATTAAGCTCACTGTTGTTGGGTGGACACACATCCAGGAACTGGATTACGAACAGCTTCCTTTCAAATGTAGACACTGCCATGGTCACGGTCATTTTGCAAAGCACTGCAAGAAAAAAGCAGAGGAGCAAGCATACAATACAAACGAGGATCAATGGACAGTATTTCAAAAGAACACCCATAAAAAAAAGGGAAATGGAAAAGGGAATACCTCTGGAGCTCCAGGAAGTTCCAAGAACAATCGAGAAAAGGATGCAACTCCGAAGGAATTAGAAAAAAACTCAGATCAACCAAGCAGGTACGACTCAGGAAAACCAGGTACATACAGAAGCCCCTCCACTCATCAAAGAAGGGGGAGAAGCCATACATGTAGAGGCCTCACAAGGTATCCCATCTAACCCATCTTATGCTGAAGTAACAAGGAAAAAACCAGTGGATAGTTTGGGTTCTTCAGAGGATAAAGCCTTTGAGCGTCCCTCCAAAAGAGCAGGTAGGAAATCTCGCAAAGAATTAAAGGAAGAGGAGGCAGAGAGACTCAAAGTCTAAGGAAGTCAGTCCACCATAGAAATTTCCATCGAAAGAAACACCAGATCAAGGCCTACAAAGGGAGGCCCTTCTCCCCCCTCTTAAGTAAATCATGAAGCTCGCCTCTTGGAATTGCAGAGGACTAGGGAACGCCTCCAAAGCTGAAGCAGTCATGGACCTCCAGAAAATAGAACCTTCAGACATCCTCATGCTCCAAGAGATGAAGATAGAAGGCCGAGTGCTTCTAGACATCAGCAAGTCAAAGTGGAAGAAAAGTGCAGGAAAAGCAGTAAGTTCAAGGGGCTCTTCCGGAGGGTTGGCAACTCTTTGGACAGAAGATTCATTTTTGCTTAACAAATCTCATGAAACCCAGCATTGGATCTTCACAGAGCTGACACACTGTGCAAGTAAGCTGACTATCTCTCTATTTAACCTTTATGTCCTTGTCACTTACTCTGAAAAACGAGAATGCTGGGCCTCCCTCTCAGCATTTTTAGAACAGCATATCCCAAGTAACATTATCCTAGCAGGTGATCTTAATATAGTTCTGAAATCAAAAGAGAAAAGGGGCAGCTCCATCAGCAGAGATCCGATGCTGACCTTTGTGGAAGAACTTTTGCAGCAATGGGACCTTTTAGACTTCAGTCCCATTCGCGGCCTCTTCACTTGGTCCAATAACAGATCTGGGACAGAGCATATTTCTGCACATTTGGATCGATTTCTGGTACAAGGCTCCCTTATTATGGATAAAAAGATAATCAAAACAAAAATTTTACCCAAGCTGACCTCTGATCACAAGCCAATCCAGCTTCTCCTCGAAGACGAAGAAGATCTAGGACCCCTACCTTTCCGCTTAAGCCCCTTATGGATAGAGAGAGAAGGCTTTTTCAAAACTGTAAAAGAAGCCTGGGCCAAATCATTTTCAGGGTCCTCAAGTTTTGTGTGGGAGCAAAAACTGAAGGCTACAAAACAAGCTCTGAAGGAGTGGATAAAGAAACCAGTCCCTACTCCAACCAACATAAGGAAAGAAGCAGTGAATACTTTGGAGACCCTACACACAGAAATGAAAAGCAAAGAGATTACAGCGGACTATTTGGAACAAGAAATAAAAGCCCAATCCTCAAAATATCGATCCTTCCGAAAAGAGGAGGAATATTGGAGAATCAAATCCAGGAGTCTGTGGTTAAAAGTAGGGGATCAGAACACCTCCTTCTTCCACAGACAATATAGAGCCCGGCTGTCCAGGAACCACATCTCAGAAATAAAGACAACAGAGGGTCAGGTCAGCAAAGGCTTCACTCAAGTCAAAGATGCAGCGGATAGCCACTTTAGAAACCTTTTTAGTGAAGGAACACAGGCCTCCGAAGGAGAAAATGCAAAATTCCTCTCGAATATTCCTCACCTAATCAGACCTGAATACAACGCTGCCCTCACCAGCAAGGTAACAGAGGAGGAAATCATCAAAGTTATCTGGTCCATGGAATCAGATAAGGCACCGGGCCTAGACGGATTCACAATTCATTTCTATAAAGTCTGTTGGAACATCATCAAAAGAGATCTTCAAAAAATGATAAAGGGGTTTATGAGAAAAGCTAAGATCGGTGGAGGAATCAATTCCACTTATCTAGCATTAATCCCCAAAGAATCCAATTCAGAAACATTTGCCAGATTCAGACCCATATCACTTTGTAACGCATCCTATAAAATACTGGCTAAATTGTTAGCAAGCAGGATCAAGCCTCTGCTCAAGAGGCTGATCTCCAGTCTCTAAGGAGGCTTCGTGGAAGGCAGACACATTCTCGACAATGTCATTCAAGTCCAGGAGACAATCCACTCCAGCAAAAAGCGAAAAGAGAAAGGTATGTTGATTAGATTAGATATGGCAAACGCATTTGATAGAGTTAATCGTTCTTTTCTCATCAAGGCCCTCCTCTCCTTCAGTTTCTCTTCCCATTTTGTCCAGCTTATAAATGCCTGCATCGATAACCCTTGGATCGCCCCCCTTGTCAATGGTCATCCCTCTAATTTTTTCCAAGCCTGGAGAGGCATCAGGCAGGGCTGCCCCCTCTCTCCCTTCATGTATATCTTAATGGCAGATACCCTCAGTAGAAAACTCTCAACTGAAAGAATTGTTGGCTCTCTCCCTGGTCTAAAATCCTCCTCAGATGTCGTTCCTCTGAATCATTCTCTCTTTGCAGATGACTCACTCCTCCTCGGAGGCGTGTCCCCCAGAATAGCCAAAGTCTTTGATTCGGTCCTAAAAATCTATTATAGAGTCTCGGGTGCTCTTATCAATGAGAGAAAGAGTGAAATCTACAGTTGGAACACAGGCCAACAAGAGCTCATTAATATCACGAACATCCTGGGATTTAGAGGACATGCCAGCTGGGATCGGATTAAATACCTCGGTCTCCCTATTACAAATGGAGTCAATAGAAGGTCGCTATGGTCGGATATTATTTGCAAAATCAAAACAAAGATCGCAGCATTGGGTGGCTATTGGTTAACCAAAGCAGGAAAAGTCATTTTAATCAAGTCTCAATTGGCCGCGCTCCCAATCTACCAATCTGCATTTTTACTGGCCCCTAGAAACGTCATGGAACAGATCTCTAAATTATTAAGGGATTTTTTATGGCAAGGTGGGAAAGGAAATGAAAGAAAGCTGCACTTAGCAAACTGGGACCTGTTTCGACGGCCGATAGCAGAGGGGGGTCTCCAAATTCGAGATCCCGCCCTTGTTAATCTAGTGATTGGTGGAAAATTACTCTGGAAATTGGCTCACGAGCCCAAACATCCGACCAGCAACACTTTACTGTCCAAATATGCCCAAAATTCGTCCTACAGAAACCTACAATTTGACTCCTCTGTCAACAGCACGCAAGTATGGAAACTCTGTTGCAAAAGCAGCACTTTTTTCAATAAATCCCTGTACAGAGTGTCGGGCAATGGCAAGCGTATTTACATGTGGTAGGATAGAATAATGGGGAGCGATCCATTGGAGGGGAATGAAGACATAGCCGACATCAAAGAATGGCTATCACGCGCAGGCAAAAACAGACTTTACGATCTCTCGAATTGGGATTGCCGGGGAGAATGGGCTGGTTGGGATCTCAACGGCATACCAGATTGGCTAACGCCTCAAAAAAATCTCCTTGTCGAATTGTTGGAAGGCGCCACTCCTGAAAACTGCCATATGAGAGACAGTTGGGCTTGGGGACTGTCAGGCATCTACACCACAACAGCAGGATACAAAGCACTTCAAAATTCAAAGGACAGCAGTCACTCTCCAGCCTTCTGGAAGCTAGTCTGGGACAATCTAGCTCTCCCTAAAGTGAATTTCTTTTTCTGGACGCTGGTGCAAAATAAACTACTTATAGGAGACAATCTAGAGAAAAGGAATATTGCAGGGCCTCATAGATGCGAGCTATGCAGAAGCAACCCTGAAACATCCCAACACTTATTTCTGGAGTGCAATTTCGCCAAGGAAGCATGGAGGCTCTCTCTTTTGGACCTGCAGATTCCAGCCTTCCCTCAGAGCACTGTTGTAGAATTGTTCGCCTCTTGGAACAATATCTATCCTCGTGGCATCCCCACCAAATCCTTCTGGCGAAAAATTTGGACAGTAGTCCCCAAATTGTTTGTTGGCATCTATGGTTGGCTCGTAACGACCAAATTTTTAATGGAAATAGACACTCCCCTCTTCAGGTTGCAGTCAAAGCTAAAGCATTCCTCTTGGAAGCATCCCAACAACAGTACTTCAATAAAGATCCTCTACTCCATCCTGAAGAAAGAAGATGGCTTAGCCCGCTTGAGCCTTCTCCTCGCAAGCTTCTCCTCACTCCTCAGACAGCAAATCCGGAGTGGAGAATAAGAGAACTTGAGGATGGTTTCATAAATTGGTGGAGATCCAAAAATCTTACCACAATCTTCTTTGACGGGGCCTCCAAAGGAAATCTCGGGAACGCTGGTGCTGGAGGGGTCATTTACTCTTCGGATGGGATCTTAAGAGACTGCTTCTACTGGGGTCTAGGCCAGAAGACCAACAATCAGGCAGAGATTTTCGGCCTCCTTAAAGCTTGTCTAATAGCAAGAGAAAAGGGAGATAAAGACCTCCAAGTCTTTGGAGATTCAGAGATTATTATAAAAAAAATTAAACTCGGAGGACCTCTTCAACAATGCCAGTCTCAATAAAATTTTGGGCAGATTGAAAAGATTCCTTCAAGATTTCACCTCCTACAAGTTCTACCATATATTTAGAAACCTGAATGGTGAAGCGGATCAGATGGCAAACAAAGGATGCTCTCTCACAAAAGGGCAGATATTTATCAATGACGATAACTTCTATCAAATTCCTTGAAAAGGCTGTAACTCATAAGCTAAATATGCTGGCTGTTTTCTTTGTAAACGGGGCTGCCTAGGCAAAGACCCCTCCTATCTTTTACAAATAAATAAAATTCATACCCGTTACAGTTAAAAAAAAAAAAAACACATATGTACATATGGAAAAAAGTGTATAATAACGTCATGAAGATGATCATATCTCGGGCCCAACATACCCCCACATCGATGATTTTGCAGGTCCCACTACGAACAAAAAGAAGTCATCCCTTGGAACTAGGCTTGCTGAGGAGGGTTGGATTTAAAAACCTCTCCTTCTTGTTGTGTAGGCTTAGCCTTGTGCCTCTTATGTTGCTTTAATTGTGCTCTTAATCTGCGGTTAGATTGGGTCATCCCATCGACCAACCATTGAAGGGAGTTAACTTTTTCCTGAAGGACTGCATTGTCATGATGAAGGTGTGCATCTATTGTCTTCCTCTCTTCTAATTGTTGGAGAAGCTAATGGTTTTCCCTTTGTATATCCTCTATAGTTGGGGCAGAATCCGTGATCTCTGAGGAAGGCTTAGCTCCTTTGAGAGATGTGTTCAATTTATCAAATTTAGGATCAAGAGTGGGCATGGGTGAAGTAGGTGTGATGGGAGAACGAAAAAGGTGAGGTAGGTTCTAATTTCGTTTTCCTTAGTGGCTCTAATCCATCCATAAAGACTTCTCTAGGTTGCTTATGAGGGCTCTCAAGGTCAGAGGATACTTGAATAGGATCCAAAGCAGGTGGAGGCTTTGCATAAGGCTCGATTCTTATGTTTTGGGTACTCTTCCGAAAGGGTCCCTTACCAAATCGGTTGGCTCCTCTCTTGTTTGTGGTAATGATGGGAAAGTCTTGCTGCATTACTTCTTGGGGCTTCTTAGGTGTAGGATCAAGAGAAAATGAAGGCATTGGGGGGTCAACAATAGGCGTCTTTTGGTCTTTGTTCTTGTTGTTTTTCCCCGATGAAGAAGTAGGAATATCAACAAGCTTTTGGTATTGTTCCGGCAAAGAGGGAATTTGGAGTTTTTGAAGAGTGAGGCTTGGATGGAGAGATAGTTTTTAGGCTAAGTGGATTCTTTCTGGTCTTACCTGTCAAGTGAGGATTTACAAATTGGTAGATAAAGGCATCCCAACTTTTCCCTTGCTTCTCTAGTTTAGTAAGAACGAGGAGTTTGATCAAACTGTGGTGGAAGAGACTATTGTGGGGGTTGGTCACATTTTTCCTCACTTGAGAGGACATTTTCTCCAAGTTTTTGAGAAAATAAAAAGGGAAGTTTAAAGGTTTATTGAACATAAAATGAGCCAGCAATCTAAAGTGACAAGCTTTGAAGGTGGAGTATCTACCTTCACATGTAATTAACCTTGTGATGATGATAAGGGGATTGACCAATTCTAGCTTTATCCACTCCTTAGCATACCCTTTCTCTCCTTAAATGCTCTCGAATTTAGGCTTAAACACCCTGTTGTAACTTGAGTGCGACAATTGATGATTCTTGAACCACCTATCTCCCATTATTGGAAGTTTTGTTGCAACAGCAATTGACTCTTCTATGACTGCAAAATTGAGAGACCCTACATGTGCTATCTTTCCATCAAAACCAACTACAAATTTCATAGAAAGACTGTCATCATGGCCTTGCAAACTCGACAGAAATGGCCCCCAGCCAGCATGCAAGAACACTTCCCTACACTGTGTGAATTCTGGAATGGCAAACAAGTTTGCATAGGAGGATGGTTCGTATCGCTTAAGCATTGTGACAAGGTTTGAATTCACCAAGCAAGGGTGAAATTGAGCCACACAGAGACACGAATTAGGCATGGTCTGAGTGAAATTGGAACAGAGGGAAAATTTTACCAAGCAAGGGTGCAAACAAGCCAAGAAATGGCACGGGTTTAACACAGTCTGAGCGTGATTAGAACAGAGGGAGAATTCGGCAGAGGTTGGGTGCAATTCCTTAACGCGGGGTAGAGCAAATGGCAAGGGAAAATGAAACAATAGAGTGCCCAGCCCAATTTTGGATTCTCTTATGGTGGAGTACGTTGCCCACATGTGCACGCAAGCTGCCATGTGTGGGAGATTCGAATTTGATGGCAAGCTTGAGAGCAATGGAGTGGTGCATACTTAGATCAATGTCCAAGTATTTTGACTTGGACATTTGATCATAACCATATGAAGCATCTTTTAATCAATGCCTGTAACAAATTTAATTAAATGTGATTGAATTCTAGTTCCCTGGAATCTAGGACAGTTACTGGTATGCAATGCAATGGCACTTCAAACGGAACTTTAAACAACATTGCATCCAGCACCTCATCCAACACCTCATCTAGTGCTTCATCCAGTACTCCTGTGTTAAGTGCATTTTCACCTCTTTTAATGGAAAGCGTGCAATTTTGAAGTATTTTTGACAACCATAGTGGGTAGAGGCAAAGTGCTCCATGCTTACTCATTCTTCTTGTATATGACATATAGTGTCAAAACCTATAATGAACAGGTTATAGCAAGCATAAAACATGTATTTTCAAACCTACAGTATGCAGCTTTGTTGGCAGCCAATTCGCATTTTTATCCTATCCTTATAAGTTGCCTACACCAGTGTTTTGTAACCCTTGATTTTCATTGCAATCTTCAAATAAAACAACACTATTATTTCGCGCATTTGCACACCTGCCTTTGTTCGTGTTTTCACTACTACAAGCATGAAAACTTCAATTTCGAAGTCACATTAAAATCATCACTAGATTATTATGGTCACTCTTGTCTTTGTGTTCATTGCATTTCCAATTTAATTATAGTCGCACAGTTGGCAAGACTCCAAGATCTTTACTCATTTGGCATTCTTTAATTGTTAATATGATTTCATTTTTATAAGATTGTGATGATATTATAATAACTATCATTAAGTCCTTAATACATTGGTGGTTTGATGTTCTATAGTCTTTCATCGATTTCCTTGACACATTGGTTTCATGAAAACATTGACGTTGTGGTTAGAACCTTAATGTAATCATTTCATACAACACATATTTGATATGATCGAACCCTTGGTGTTGATTTCAAATCATTGTTTTGGTTTTAAAACTATGAAAACGCTATGCATATGCAAATTCTTGGGTCGACTTACCATAGATTCCATCAATGGTTTGAAGGGAATTGTTTTTAACCTTGTAATAGTGATTTGAATCACCATATACGCCGTCGGTTGTACAGTTGGGAAATGACTATTTTGCATGGGTTGATTTCATTCCACCACCCTCGCACACTCAGGCATTAATGCCTTCCCCCTATCCCGGGTCATCTCTGTTGATTTTTGGGTAAGCCTGTGAGCTATTCAATCCTACGAATACCCTGTCCAAACCCTTGCCCATTCACCCGGCTCACCGTGTGCTCCTGTCTATGGCACCGGTGGTGCGCATAGAGCCAAATGGTAGCCAAACACTCCTGTTGTTCGACAATGCCCGTAAATATTTGGAAAATAATGGCTGGCTGGTGTTTATCCAAAGGTTTGAGGGTTTCAACCTTTCGGTTGCCCAACAATTCTCCCTCACCTTCAACGTATGCAAGGCTAAGGTCGGAGACATACAACTCGAGTTGAATGAGGAATTCTTAAGCTCGGCTACAGGACTACCAGCTACAGGGCAAAGGTGGTTTAAAAATTCCAAATTAGACGAGGTGTCATGACCGCTCCTATTCACATCAAGGAAGATTGTTTCCTGTGATAAAGGTATGCCTATCACTACCCTCAAACCCAGGTGGCACGATCTTTTGGCAATTGTTAAACAGTTTGTGACCTGTGAAGGTCGTTATGGCTTGGTATTTCTATATCATCTTCGGTTATTGATGAATTTTATAGGCTACCCTCTGAATATGCCACATTATCTCTTGTGTAGTCTTTATAAGATTTCCAAAAGATTCAAGCGTGAGAAGGCTGATAGCAGCCTTTTTTATCACTGCTTGATCAAACTTATTATCGTCCACCATTTGAGTCTTAGTGGTGACTGTTGGCAAGCCTTCCTATCTAGGAATGGATTTGCCACTCCCGAGTCTGTCCAAGTGGACAAGGTTGTGGTTGTTGAAACATTGGTTGGACCAGCCGTGCCACTTCATATCCTTCTACCCCCTGTCAAACCCTCGGATGGCCCCGACATGTACCTACCCGATACCATGGCTGACCTGTGTGCTAAAGAAAATACTAAGGCCGTCAAAAAGCCTGTGAGGAAGAAAGGCAGAGGTGATACTACTGTCAATAGTAAAAGGAAGAAAAACACACGTTGGATATCGATATGTGCTAGGAACAAACCCAAGCAAAACGTTGACCAGAAGACAATAGTGTTGAGCGAGGAATCGAACTCCAAAATTGAATGATTCCTGACTGAGGAATACCCCTATTCTCATGGCCTATGCTCTATGAAACCCTATGACAATGTCTCCAACTTACCTCTGTGCCTCAAAAATGACCAAAACTACCCGGGAATCAAGCTGCACAAGGAAACCCCTGGTAACTTGAACAAACCCTCGCCTATGGTGCCAAAGCCCGATCAATCATCGTGTACTCAAAGTAATTCTTGGCTTGAATGTTATTACACCGACGTTCCCCTGTTGCAATCTAAGATCAAATCGTTAGAGGAACGGGTGACAGTGTTGTCGAAGGAGAACGACAGGCTTCAAGCCAACGAGAAGAAACAAAAAACCATCGGTTCAATTTTCTTCAAAAATGTCGAAGCAGCAATGACCTTTTTCAATGCAAAATTATCATAACCGAGTTGTTTTCTTACTGCCCAGGTATGTGTTTCGATATTGATATTGTTTTATGAATTGGTTTGAACTAATGCAACCGATTGGAGTTGTTTTCAATTAGCTCTATTCGTTTTAATAGATTTAAAATGATTCTGTTATACTCAGATCACTAAAAACGATTTCATTGTGAATCATGTACAGTAGATTCGTTTTGCTAAAATCAAATATAGCTATGATTTGGTTATGCGATTTTGTTGTGCTCAGATTAGTATAAGCGATTGAGTTGTTTGTGATTCTATTCGGTTTGCTTTGAAACAATTTTGTACGTTTGAATTAATATAATCAATTGGGTTTGCTTTAATTTAGTTATGTCCGAATAAACAAGTCTGTTTTGTTTTGAATAAATATTCTCGTTTGGATTTTGATTACATTCGACCTGTGCAAAAGATTTGTTTGCTAAAATCGTGTAGCTGTGTTGATTGATACAATTTAGCATATCGATTGTGTCAGCTCTAATATAGTTCAATTTATTTCTTATGGTTTGATTTTGAAACGATTCCATATGCTTGAATTGGCATGATCCTCTACGTATGCAATGCATCAATATCAGTGATTGGTTTGATAAATATAATTTAATCTATTAAATCAAAAAAACAACTCTGTTAGTTATGGATTTAAAAAACGATTTTGTTAATGCCTGAGTTGACATAAATTGTTGCATGAAAAATTTACTTGATCGGTTACAGTTTGTGTCGATTGGAATTGATTCATGAAAATGATTTCATTGGTTTCGAATTGTTTAAAACGATTTTGTCTGCTCCGAATTGGAAATAAGAGTTGTATGACAGATCGTACATATTATGTTGCAATTGAAATAGATTCAAACAAGATTTCATTTTCTATCGATTAGCATAGAAGTTGTGGTTTAAATGATTCGTTTTGTTTTCAATTAACAATTAAAGATTTGAATATATTTCTGTTAGCATTTCATTGATTTAAAATGATTATGTTTTCAAATTAGACCAGCTACAGAATCGCAAGATCCTGTAGCTAGTCTTAAAATTTAGATTTTTGTTAGTTTTTCAAATAAAATATCATCTAAACTTGTCTATTCTTGTCCACTTTCAGGTGCATACGAATTTCAATGACCAATTGGCATGCTGTGGCAGTTTAAGAGATGTTTTTGTGATATAGTTTTGTTATAGGTTGTTAGCTTTAGTCGGACTTGGGAAATTATTCCCAGATTCTTTGTAAATTGTTTTTGATAATTACCACAAGGATGTTTTACCCTGTGGTCTTTAAATACTTGTTATTTTTTGTAATGGACCCATCATCATCACTGTTGGGAGAACCGGACTATGGATTTATAATACAGCCTGAGATGAAATTTGATGTCTTGTAACAGCTTTAGCTTTCAATATATCACACTTTTATTTCAAGTTTTTTTCATATCAATTTGCAATTAATTATCAACTACTTTAGCTATCGTAATTCGTTGCAGGTCGATGTGATTTGGTTTATGTGTTATCCATATCTGATCTCTCTTATTTTAAAAAAAAAAAAGTACAGCATTTACTTTGTTTCAATTTAATGAACTAAAGATTTATCTTCTTCGTTAAATGAATCATTCTATACAAATCTTTGCAAAGGGATTTATCTAACTGCGATGATTTGTAAATTATAAGATTGTTGTAATTTTTTATGTCTTGTTTGTCCTGTCACTTATATTTGAAGAGCACAACTGCTTCATGTTTACAAGAAGCTTGTGGAGAATCTGGTGCAGGTTTCCTCCCACCGAACAGCTAAAACAACTATTGCATACAGGGAAAACCTGAAGCGTTACTTCAGGTCAGTTTGCTATTTGTCATTTGATAGTTAATTTATTAGTGTTATTTAAGTAGTTTAGATAGATAGATATATATATATATATATAGTTCAGATTTATAGTTAGAGTTATTATTTTAGTTGCTTAGCTTAGATAGTTTTTATTTAATTTCTTTCTCATAAAATTATAAAAGATCAAAAAACAATAGTTTTGTTGTCTTAGGACAGTTTACAAATGATTTTTGCAGGTTTCATTTAAATCTGTAATCTGTAAATATTGTACATTTGTAGTTATATCTAATTCTGTTGATAATTGAACATTTAATTTTATAGAATTATTGTTGTATAGTTTAGGTAATAGACTATATATATGTACTTCATATTTGTTTATTAGTTTGCTTTAATTGTTGTTTTTGTTTAGATTAGTTCCTTAGTGTAGTTTTCTTTTGTTTTCCTAGGACTTAGATCGGCCAACCAAGCCGCTAAACCCATCAGGGTGGATCATCCCAAACGGCTTGGGTTATTCAAACAACCCCGGACCGGATCCACTCTTCCAGTTGGCGAGCGTTCATTTTTTCCCGTCAACAAATGGCACTAGAAGGAGGGCCTAAAATTTATTAATGGCGTGAGGCGGTCGTAAGACTCCTCCACCACCTAATCGCTCACCTATAGTGGCAAGAAGTCATTCGAATGACAACATCCCCCCTCAAACAACAACCACATCAAACGACGATCCACGGATCACAGTTGAGCCAGCAACCCGAAATCCTACAGGTGGTGACATACAAGAGATTGTCTTCTAATCTCTCTTAAGAACACATAGTGCCTTAGCCTATTTAAGGCAACCAAATCGACCTTTGTACCAACCTTTAGATTTCTCTGATATCATAGAACAACTTGGAGGCGCTAACCTTACTGTGAACCCTACGGATCCAATCCTCACTCCTGCTGCAGGAGGATCTGGAATACCTCCCTCACCACCTCCATCATCTCCTTCTTCTTCGGGAGAAGACTCTTTTGACGAAGGTAGTTCCTCTTCTCAGCCTTCCACACCGCCTACACCAATGGCCAACTAGAACAATCCTGTCAGACCTTGGCTTGACCAAGATGTCGTAGTCGTACCTGGGGCTCAACATCCCTTACCCAAACATCTGGAGAAGTGGCTTCCCAAGTTTGACCCAGAATCTAAACAGATTGTCGAAGATCACATTAAAAAGTTTATGTTATCCATAAGACTCTGTAATGTCAAGCATGAAGACGTAGTCTCTAGGTTGTTCCCCTACACTTTCAAGGGCAATGCATCTACTTGGTACTTTTCCCAGAAACCCCATACCATCATGTCTTGGGAAAAGTTTGAGTCATGCTTTTTGGAAAAGTTCAGAGATGATAAAACTCCAGAAGTCCTAGTTATGGAGCTTTCTAGCTTAAGAATGAACCCAAAAGAGAAAATTAAAGACTTTAATCAAAGATTCTTAACACTTAGAAACAAAATTCCCAACGGATTCCATGCCTGCCGAGAATCTTATCATAGCCTACTATACTAAGGCCTTGCATCAAAGTATAGCTATTTGGGTTAAACGATCTAAGAAAGACACGTTGTTAGAGGCCTTCGAAGAGGCCAGCCAGATTGAAAAATACATACTTAGTTTAAAAGACACTACTAGTAATGAAACAGAAGCTAGTTCTTCTTCCAAAAAGAAGATCGAAATCCTCCCTAGACCTACTCAAAGTAAAACACAACCTGAAAGATCTAATTTATAAAACTGAACTAAATTCGTTCAAAAACTATCAAATCAAGTTATAGATTTGAAAAGGACGGTCAAAGAAGCTTCTTCGAGCAAAGGACACTACAAACCCCCGTTCAGGAAGCCTTTTCCCACCAACCGACCTAATACAATTACTGAGGGCCTTAATCTAGAAAGTCTGCAATACACCCTTCAAACAATTCTAGAAGCCCAGGATAACTTGATGCCTCCTGAGATTCCTGAGGAGGTAGTTGAACAAGAGACAGTTCAAGAAGAAGAATCTTCTCTGAACATTTTTGGACACTTCTCGGATAGTATTTTTCAAGCTAACTTTGAGACAGTGCATCCCTATAATACTAGGAGTGAGACAGCAAACAAACCTTCTTCCGAAAACACTACGAATTTGCCCCCAAAGCAATCTAAACTAGTTGAGACTAAACAGAGTCATGTAAACCCCAACTTAGATTACGATTTAGTTGAAGATCTTAAAAAGTTAAGGGCTAACATTTCTGTTTATGAGTTATTGAAATTTCCATTTCTGCTACAAAAAATGTTACAAAACATCGCAGAGAATAGCAAAAATGGTAATTCAAGCAGTAACAAGGTTGTTCAGAACAAATTTCCTCAGAAGACTTCCACTAAGAACAATTTTGATCCTCATGATAAAGGAAGCCTTCCTGTAAATAATGTAAATAATGTAGATAAATTAACTTTAGAAACTGCGAGTAAAAAGCCACAAACTACCACTCTTAGTACTCGCAAAAATGTACCTCCACTTTTGTTAACTTTCGAAATCTTTAATAGAAACGTGCACAATTGTATGGTAGACTCAAGAGCATCATCCAATGTGATGCCATGGTCTGTATGTCAGAATATTAATGCTGAAGTTGAACCATCCACTTTAAAAATCATCCAACTTGATCAAACCAGTGTTAAAGTTGTAGGCGAATTAAGGAATGTGCTTATAAGATTATCGTCTAACCCCAAAGTTCATCAAGTTATTGATATTATTGTTGTGGATATTCCAAAAGTGTATGGTCTATTTTTAAGCAGGGACTGGTCGGAGCAGCTACACGGCTATTTCGTGACAGATTGGTCTCACCTATGGCTTTCAGAGAACGGCAAGCCCAACAAAATCAAGGTGAATCGTGAACACTACCTTAAGTTCACGGTCACAGATTTGAATGATCCCAACAAACCATTTACACCTTCTGCTGATTCACCCAAAATACAAGGGATGGATACCTTTTTCAGCAATTTCATGGCCGAGACTTCAGCTATCATCAATCCAGAACAACATTCCGAGATTGTAGCATATGTGCAGCCAGCAGCTTCTACACAATGGTCTCATGCACCCGATAAAAATCAAATTTGGTCTCTTTATTTTGACAGCTCAAAGTCCAAGGAAGGAGCTGGTGCAGGCTGCGTTATTATTGATCCGGCAGGTAACAAAACCCTGATTGCATGTAGGTTAGAATTTGAATGTACTAATAACACAGCAGAATATGAGGCTTTACTGCAGGGCCTCAGAAAAGCTTTAGACATGAACATTCAAAACTTGGTTGTCTTTGGCGATTCAGAAATCGTGGTTAGATAGGTAAGAGATTCTATCCACTGTATGTCTCCACATATTAAAAGCTACCAATCCAAGGTATGGAATTTAATGAATAAGTTTTCTGCTTTCAATATAAATTCTATTCCTAGATTGAATAATGTTGAAGCCGATCTATTAGCTAACGTAGCTTCCAAACTCTTTCCTGCAGAAGGCTTGTCCCCAGATGCATTCTCCGTCGAACTGTTGTTCAGGCCATCCGTTCCCGACAACATCACGAATTGGAGAGTCTTCAACGACGATCAGCAGATTATTAGCTTCCTGCATATGGAAGAAACTTTTCAAGGTGTGGTGATCGACGAATGCACTCACGACGACAATTTGCACGATTTCACGGTAATACCAGATCCGAGAACTCCTGAATATTCATCGGACATGGTAAATTCGATCCCTAAATCTGTAGTTAGATTAGAGAAATTTTACGATCTTCAAGATAAATTCAAAAAATCGGTCAACTGTAAAACCAATAGTTCCTCTTTATCATATGAAAAAGTGAACTTAGGAACTAATGACAATCCGCAGTGCATTAATTTAAGCGTGGGGTGTTCTGAACAAGAAAAAGATGCATTTGTTAAATTGTTTAAAGAATTTAAAGATGTCTTTGCGTGGACATATGATGACCTTAAAACTTTCAACCCTAACATCATACAACACGTCATTCCTATGAAACCCCAAACCTTACCCTTTCAACAGAAATTAAGAAAAATGCACCCTAAGCTCGAACCGACCGTCAAAAAAGAATTAAATAAACTCCTAAATGCTAAGATAATTTTCCCAGCTAGGCACACTCAATGGGTTTCTAACCTTGTCCCTGTCCGGAAGAAAAGTGGGGAAATCCGACTTTGCGTCGATTTCCGAAACCTTAATAGAGTGTCTGATAAAGACAACTATCTTGTCCCACCCATGGAACAGATCCTTCAACAAGTATCTGGTTCTGAAAGACTATCCTTATTGGACGGTTTTTCGGGGTACAACCAAGTCCTGATGTCTCCTCCATACCAACTTAAAACTACCTTCCGCACTCCATGGGGCACCTACACTTATCGAAAAATGCCCTTTGGATTGATTAATGTCGGTGCCACTTTCCAGAGAGCGATGGACATTGCTTTCTGAGGCTTAATCAATCAATCTGTCATAGTTTACTTAGATGATGTTACTGTATTTTTGAAAAACAAAACCGATCATCTAACTCATTTAAGAGTCGTTCTACAGCGATGTCGTCAATACGGCATTTCCTTGAATCCTAAAAAATCTATCTTCGCAGTAGAACAAGGTAAACTCTTAGGATTTATTGTGTCAAGCAAATGGATGATTATCGACCCCAAAAGGACTCAATTCATATTGAAACTTCCCCCTCCTACATCCAAAAATTCTATGCAGTCTTTCTTAGGCCAGATAAACTTCGTTAGGAGATTCGTTCCTAGTTTCTCCGAAATGGTCAGACCTTTACAGAATTTAATTAAGAAAGACGCACAATATCATTGGGGACCCTCAAAAAATCAAGCTTTTAATGCAATAAAAAAGGCCATAATAGACGCTCCTTCTATCATGAGCCTCGATTTTTCGCAAGACTTTACGCTCTACACTTTTGCTTCTGATCGCTCCTACGTTGTTGTCCTAACTCAAAAGAACGCTAAAAACAATGAAGTACCCATTGCCTTTATGAGCTCTACTTTCAAAGGCGTCGAACTTAATTACCCAGCGGTATATCAGCAAGCCTATGCTGTTTTCAAAGTAGTTAAACACTTCCGCTCTTATCTTTTGAAATCTAGGACTAAAGTTATTGTCCCTTACCCAACCGTCAGGAACCTGATAGTGCAGAAAGAACTAGGTGAAAAGAGGGCTAACTGGGTTACCTCCTTGCAGGAGTACGACATAGAAATTACCCCAGCTTAGATAGTGAGAGGCCAAGGGTTATGTAAGTTAGTTGTTCATTCAGCAGCAGGACAGCAAGAAGAAAATGATAGGTCAAACCTAGGACAGCACGATCAAAATGCAATCTGTTGTGCACAAAACTCTGCCAGTCTGTGGTATGACGATATAAAATTCTGTCTTGAACATGGGTCAGCCCCCCATCACCTGGATCCCACTAAAAGAAGAGCGTTAAGATTAAATTCTTCCCCCTTTCATTTGATTAATGGTGTTCTGTTTCGTCAAAATTTTGATGGCGTACTGATGCGCTGTCTTGAGAAAGACGAAGCAAAAAAAGTCTTACTAGAGTTGCATGCAGGAGAAGCTGGCGGGCATTTTGGTGGTGACACCACTGCCCATAAAGTTTTGAGAGCCGGTTATTACTGGCCCACACTTTTTAGAGACGCCCATGCCTTGTGTCGTAAATGTATTATTTGTCAAAAAGCATCCGGGCGGTTACAGAAACCAGCCTTTCCTTTGCAGCCCGTTTCAGTAGACTCTCCTTTTCAGCAGTGGGGCCTTGATATTATAGTTCCAATCAATCCACCATCCTCATAGCAACATAATTTTATCATAACAGCCACAGATTATTTCACCAGGTGGTCTGAAGCTACCGCATTAAGAATTGTGAATACCAGTCAGGTAATTGCCTTTTTAAATTCGAATATTATCACTCGTTTTGGTATCCCTGACTGTTTAGTATTTGATAACGCTTCTTACTTTTCATCTCTTGAGATGAGTGAGTTCGCTTTAGAAAAAGGAATTAAATTGAAGTATTCTGCCAGTTATTACCCCCAGGGCAATGGATTGGCAGAATCAACAAATAAGAATTTGATTAAAATTATCAAGAGAACGGTGGCTGAAAATCACAAAAACTGGCATAATGCGTTGTTAAACACAATTTGGGCTGATAGGGTAACACCAAAAACTATTGTAGTTAACTCTCCCTTCTTTCTTGTCTATGGCAAAGAAGCAATTCTTCCACCACACATTCTTCTTCCCTCACTACAGCTATCGCAGAGAATACAAGAAGAAGACTGTCCCCCTTTGGAAAACCGAATTACTGCCTTAATGAAACTAGAAGAGGTAAGAGCCCAAGCTAAACGTAAGTTAGATCGGCATCAACTAGTGGTCAAAAGCTGGTTCGATTCTAACTCTGCCTCTAATAGGAACTTCGAAGTGGGTGACCTTGTCTTGAAATGAAACAAACCGCATGAGGGAAAGGGAGAGCATACGAAATTTCAAAACTTATGGCTTGGACCATTTTTAATTGCTGAGAAACTGGGTCCCAGCTCTTTCTGATTGCAGAATCTAGAGGGGCAGCCTGACACCTATCCGGTGAATGGCCAAGCTATGAAAAGATATTTCGCTTGATGACAACTCTTTGTATACTATGTACATATTTTTCTTTTGTTTGCTTTTCTGTTACTGTTTTGGCTTTGATTTTTTCCTTTACGCTTATCAGTTTGTATTTGGAAATACACATACCTAATTTTTGAACTATTCAAACAAAGAAAACAGAAAATTCTTTCACGGAAACGACTGTTGAAAAATTGTGTAAACATCAATTATATACTTCTGAAATTTACATCTGTGTTGGCAAAAAACTGTTGTTTGAAAGAAGTTAACTAATTTCAATATGTGAGTAAAGCCTGTCGTGATCATCTATTATCTTCTTACGTTGTCCCTGTTCCTTAAAGGAATGACTCAGAAGATGTCTCCCTGCCTTAGAAAGTTGGTTCTGTAAATAAACCATCTATGGATATTAATGAAGGATAGTTCTAAAAAATTATGTTGAGGTCTGTAAAAAATATGTTAAAATATCATTATTTTCAGCATCACCCCACTCAACTATATATCTTTAAAAAACAAAATAAATCATTAAAAGAGCTGTGGGAAGTGCTTGTAAACCCACCGGGATGTTGAACAGGTCTGCTGGCAGCGGGTAAATGCATGCATGACACCAAGACAACTTCTGGGGTACTGAACAGGCCAGCTGGCAGCAAAGCAATGTCGGGTATATGAAAATTTGCAAATATGAAACCTCTGACCTTAAAATGTCCTTTATTTTGATCTAGAACTTCTTGGCAGGATACAGATATCAGAGTGGGTTAAATGGAAACCCTGTCGAGGCTATGGATGCCTGCTGGCAGCAGTGGCTCTGTCAACAGTATTGGAGATTTTATCTTCAATATCGTGGCTCACTTATCTTAAGACTGTTATCAGTTTTCATCCTTTAAACACTGCTGGAATATTTGATCATTGATGATGTTTAAACAATTTTCTGGTTATTTCTGTGGAATTATTCCTGTTATCCTAATCTGAATTTGTTCTTTTGGCAGAGATAACTGCTTCTACCAGTGTGTCGCCATTGTTGGCAGACAATTTTCATTTTTATCCTATCCTTATAATCTGCCTACACCAGTGTTTTGTAACCCTTGATTTTCATTGCAATCTTCGAATAAAACAACACTATTATTTCACGCATTTGCACACCTACCTTTGTTCATGTTTTCACGACTGCAAGTGTGAAAACTTCAATTTCGAAGTCACATTAAAATCGTCACTAGATTATTATGGTCACTCTTGTCTTTGTGTTCATTGCATTTCCAATTTAATTATAGTCGCACAGTTGGCAAGACTCCAAGATCTTTACTCATTTGGAATTCTTTAATTGTTAATATGATTTAATTTTTATAAGATTGTGATGATATTATAATAACTGTCATTAAGTCCTTAATACATTGGTGGTTTGATGTTCTATAGTCTTTCATCGATTTTCTTGACACATTGGTTTCATGAAAACATTGACGTTGTGGTTAGAACCTTGGTGTAATCATTTCATACAACACATATTTGATATGATC
Organism: Picea mariana; assembly: GCA_032191745.1. Classification (NCBI taxonomy): domain Eukaryota; kingdom Viridiplantae; phylum Streptophyta; class Pinopsida; order Pinales; family Pinaceae; genus Picea; species Picea mariana. Next base: position 28,334 of record JASDQU010946993.1, read on the forward strand.
GAACCCTTGGTGTTGATTTCGAATCATTGTTTTTGTTTTAAAACTATGCAAACTCTATGCTTATGCAAATTCTTGGGTCGACTTACCATAGATTCCATCAATGGTTTGAATGGCATTGTTTTTAACCTTGTAATAGTGATTTGAATCACCATATACGCCGTCGGTTGTACAGTTGGGAAATGACTGTTTTGCGTGGGTTGATTTCATTCCACCACCCTCGCACACTCGGGCATTAATGCCTTCCCCCTATCTCGGGTCATCTCTGTTGATTTTTGGGTAATCCTGTGAGATATTCGATCCTGCGAATACCCTGTCCAAACCCTTGCTCGTTCACTTGGCTCACCATGTGCTCCTGTCTATGGCACCGGTGGTGCGCATAGAGCCAAATGGTAGCCAAACACTCATGTTGTTCAACAATGCCCATAAAGATTTGGAAATTAATGGTTGGTTGGTGTTTATCCAAAGGTTTGAGGGTTTCAACCTTTCGGTTGCCCAACAATTCACCCTCACCTTCGACGTATGTAGGGCTAAGGTCGGAGACATACAGCTCGAGATAAATGAGGAATTCTTAATCTCGGCTATAGGACTACCAGCTACAGGGAAAAGGTGGTTTAAAAATTCCAAAGTAGACGAGGTGTCGTGGCCGCTCCTATTCACATCAAGGAAGATTGTTTCCTGTGATAAAGGTATGCCTATCACTACCCTCAAACCCAGGTGGCACGATCTTTTGGCAATTCTTAAACAGTTTGTGACCTGCGAAGGTCGTTATGGCTTGGTATTTCTGTATCATCTTTGGTTATTGATGAATTTTATAGGCTACCCTCTAAATATGCCACATTATCTCTTGCGTAGTCTTTACAAGATTTCCAAAAGATTCAAGCGTGAGAAGGCTGATAGCAGCGTTTTTCATCACTGCTTGATCAAACTTATTATCGTCCACCATTTGAGTCTTAGTGGTGACTGTTGGCAAGCCTTCCTATCTAGGAATGGCTTTGCCACTCCCGAGTCTGTCCAAGTGGACAAGGTTGTGGTTGCTAAAACATTGGTTGGACCAGTCGTGCCACTTCATATCCTTCTACCCCCTATCAAACCCTCGAATGGCCCTGACATGGACCTACCCGATACCATGGCCAACCCGTGTGCTAAAGAAAATACTAAGGCCGTCAAAAATCCTGTGAGCAAGAAAGGCAGAGGTGATACTACTGTCAATAGTAAAGGGAAGAAAAACGCACGTTGGATATCGAGATGTGCTAGGAACAAACCCAAGCAAAATGTTGACCAGAAGCCAATAGTGTTGAGTGAGGACTCAGACTCCGAAATTGAACGATTCCTGACTGAGGAATACCCTTATTCTCATGGCCTATGCTCTATGGAACCCTATGACTATGTCTCCACTTACCTTCGTGCCTCAAAAACGACCCAAACTACCCAGGAATCAAGATGCACAAGGAAACCCTTGGTAACTTGAACAAACCCTCGCCTGTGGTGCCAAAGCCCGATCAATCATCGTGTACTCAATGTAATTCCTGGCTTGAACGCTATTACACCGACGTTCCCCTGTTGCAATCTAAGATCAAATCATTAGAGGAATGGGTGACAGTGTTGTCGAAGGAGAACGACAGGCTTCAAGCCAACGAGAAGAAACAAAAAACCACTGATTCAATTGTCTTCAGAAATGTCGAAGCAGCAACGGCCTTTGTCAATGCAAAATTATCATAACCAAGTTGTTTTCTTACTGCCCAGGTATGTGTTTCGATATTGATTTTGTTTTATGAATTGGTCTAAACTAATGCAACCGATTGGAGTTGTTTTCAATTAGCTATGTTCGTTTTAATAGATTTAAAATGATTCCGTTATACTCGGATCACTAAAAATGATTTCCTTGTGAATCGTGTACAGTAGATTCGTTTTGTTAAAATCAAATATAGCTATGATTTGGTTATGTGATTTTATTGTGCTCAGATTAGTATAAGCGATTGAGTTGTTTGTGATTCTGTTTGGTTTGATTTGAAACAATTCTATACGTTTGAATTAATATAATCAATTGGGTTTTCTTTCATTTAGTTATGTCCAAATAAACAAGTCTGTTTCGTTTTGAATAAATATTCTTGTTTGGATTTTGATTACATTCGACCTGTACAAAATATTTGTTTGCTAAAATCGTGTAGCTATATTGATTGATACGATTTAGCATATCGATTGTGTCGGCTCTAATATAGTTCAATTTATTTCTTATGGTTTGATTTTGAAACGATTTCGTATGCTTGAATTGGCATGATCCTCTACGTATGCAATGCATCAATATCAGTGATTGGTTTGATAAATATAATGTAATCTATTTAATCAAAAAAATAACTATGTTAGTTATGGATTTAAAAAACGATTTTGTTAATGGCTGAGTCAACATAAATTGTTGCATGAAAAATTTACTTGATCAGTTACAGTTTGTGTTGATTGGAATTGATTCATGAAAATGATTTCATTGGTTTCGAATTGTTTAAAATGATTCTGTCTGCTCCGAATTGGAAATAAGAGTTGTGTGACAGATCGTACATGTTCTGTTGCAATTGAAATAGATTCAAACAAGATTTCATTTGCTATCGATTAACATAGAAGTTGTGGTTTAAATGATTCGTTTTGTTTTCAATTAACAATTAAAGATTTGAATATATTTATGTTAGCATTTCATTGATTTAAAATGATTCTGTTTTCAAATTAGACCAGTTACAGAATCGCAAGATTCTGTAGCTAGTCTTAAAATTTAGATTTTTGTTAGTTTTTCAAATAAAATATCATCTAAACTTGTCTATTCTTGTCCACTTTCAGGTGCATACGAATTTCAATGACCAATTGGCATGTTGTGGCAATTTAAGAGATGTTTTTGTGATATAGTTTTGTTATAGGTTGTTAGCTTTTGTCAGACTTGGGAAATTATTCCTAGATTCTTTATAAACTGTTTTTGATAATTACCACAGGGATGTTTTACCCTGTGGTCTTTAAATACTTGTTATTTTTTGTAATGGACCCATCATCATCACTGTTGGGAGAACCAGACTATGGATTTATAATACAGACTGAGATGAAAGTTGATGTCTTGTAACAGCTTTAGCTTTCAATATATCACACTTTTATTTCAAGTTTTCTTCATATCTGTTTGCAATTAATTATCGACTACTTTAGTTATCGTAATTCGTTGTAGGTCGACGTGATTTGGTTTACGTGTTATCCATATCTGATCTCTCTTATTTAAAAAAAAAAAAAAGTACAGCATTTACTTTGTTTCAATTTAATGAACTAAAGATTTATCTTCTTCGTTAAATGAATCATTCTATACAAATCTTTGCAAAGGGATTTATCTAACTATGATGATTTGTAAATTATAAGATTATTGTAATTTTTTATGTCTTGTTTGTCCTGTCACTTATATTTGAAGAGCACAGTTGCTTCCTGTTTACAAGAAGCTTGTGGAGAATCTGGTGCGGGTTTCCTCCCACCAAACAGCTAAAACAACTATTGCATACAAGGAAAACCTGAAGCGTTACTTCAGGTCAGTTTGCTATTTGTCATTTGATAGTTAATTTATTAGTGTTATTTAAGTAGTTTAGATAGATATATATAGTTCAGATTTATAGTTAGAGTTATTATTTTAGTTGCTTAGCTTAGATAGTTTTTATTTAATTTCTTTCTCATAAAATTATAAAAGATCAAAAAACAATAGTTTTGTTGTCTCGGGACAGTTTACAAATGATTTTTGCAGGTTTCATTTAAATCTGTAATCTGTAAATATTGTACATTTGTAATTGTATCTAATTATGTTGATAATTGAACATTTAATTTTATAGAATTATTGTTGTATAGTTTAGGTAATAGACTGTATATATGTACTTCAGATTTGTTTATTAGTTTCTTTAATTGTTATTTTTGTTTAGATTAGTTCCTTAGTGTAGTTTTCTTTTGTTTTCCTAGGACTTAGATCGGCCAACGGAGCCGCTAAACTTGTCAGGGTGGATCATCCCAAACGGCTTGGGTTATTTAGACAACCCCAGACCGGATCCACTCTTCCAGTTGGCGAGCATTCATTTTCGACCGTCAACAAGCTTGTAATGGAAGATAACCAATAAAGAGTGGTATGTTAAGCATGAGTTCAGTAATGTATAGCACACAGGAGTTAAGCATTTAAAAATAACATGACTATCAATGTAATAACCTGTATTATGGTAATAATACAAAAATTCTTGCAAGGACCCTTTTCTCTAGGCAATAATCATTTGTCAGCTCATGAAGCCCTCCCCCACACCTAAGTATTGTGACACCTCATAATTAAAAGTATAGGAAACTAGTCAGTATCCCCCAATAACCGAAGATTTATAGTATGTCAAGTGTAAAGATAAAATTTCACAGATTGGTCCGACAAGACAGTTAGGAGATGGCCCCACCTATAGGATAAGAGATTGTATATATAGATAAGAAGAGGTAGGCAAGAGAGTTTCAAGATAGTCTTAAAGTCATTTCCCAATGGCAAATTGATGAGATTCATTAACCTTAGCTTAACCACACATACTCCAAGTCAGATTTGTCTGCAAGTAATGTCGTACATCAGGACAAGTTTAGATTTATTATTTATTTTTGTCAGATCATCATCCTCGCTAGGTAGAATGCCCCACTGCTAGAAAACCTGTTCAGTACTCCGGTGGGTTTACCTAGTCATACCATAGGCCGATATCCACTGCCAGCAGACCTGTTCAGTATCCTGATGGGTTAGCCTCTTAAAACCTTAGAGACTAGCCCTCCATCCTTTAAGATTTTAGTATAAGATTGCTTATGCAAGAAGATGGGGGAACAGCTCTGAAATGATTTTTTCTTTCTTTTCTTTTTAATTGGGATGGTATTTATGTTAGAGGATGACTTTCCGTTATATTATTAGTGGTTGTCCTGATGTAAGGGGTACTTAAGTGGACGTGGCCTATCTAAAGATATGATATAATAAATCTATTTAGTGTGTAGTGGATGGTACCATCGAGAAAGAACAGAAAGGTATCTCTAGGCTCAACTCACTTTCTCCTTTTGTAATTATTATGATGTTTCCATGACTAACTGCTAATGAGACCTCCCTATTACTCTTTGATAAAGACACTTGACTTACTTACTCAGGTTTCTTGGAAAAACTCTACGAGAGACCTCTAGGCTTGATATTTAAGGTATCACTTCATTATACAGTGGTGAAGAGTTTCAAGAGCAACTGCTTTAGAATGCCTTAAAAAATGAGAATGTTTGAAAAAATATGGCTAACTACAGTAAGTCAATATTCATTTGATGCTTTAATAGACACAAAATTCAAGTATAACAATGTTTTGAAGAAAGATCTTGAAACTGTGTACTTCTGGTGAAATAAATACTTACAAAAATATCTAGAATTGCCTTATTAACAAAATGCAAAAACTATTTACACATATACAGTAGGAAACTCAGAAAATTTTTCAAGAACAAGGGGGGGCTTCCCCATCTACTAAGTCCAATGCCTTGTCAGCTGACATGACCTGTAGAAAATATTCTCTGGAAATGGGCTTATGATAAAACTTAAGTCGATGTCCATTTACCACAAAGGAGACTTGTCCATCGTCAATTGTTTTAATTTTTATAGCTCCATTGTCATATACAGTGTCTACCTCGTAATGGCCCAACCAATGGGTGGTGAGTTTTCCTTTGAAGGTTTTGAACTGGGAATCAAATAACAGGGCCCAATCACCAGGTTGGAAGTGTTTCTTTTTAATAAACTTGTCATGCCACTTGCTCCTCTGGTTTTGGACTAATATCGTCCATTAGATGGCATCTTGCCTGATTTCATCCAACTCATTCAATTGTAGGGCTCGTTTCTTCTGAGCCTCATCCAGGTTCAATCCTAATTCTACGGCAATACGGAAGGTCCTTACTTGGAATTCTATTGGTAAAAGTACTTGTTTCCCATACACTAGCTCATAAGGGGTATGCCCAGTGTAATTTCTCCAGGTAGTTCGGTATGCCCACAAAGCCTCTAGGAGCCTATCATCCCAATCTCGGTGATGTAACTGAATAGTCTTGGTCAAGATGGCTTCCAAAACTTTGTTTGTGGATTCTACCTGGCCATTGGCTTGCGGTTGGTATGGAGAAGATTTACAATGTTTAATCCCATATTTCTCTGTTAGCTCTTTCATCATCCTGGAATTAAATTGAGTGCCTTGGTCGGTAACAATTTCACGAGGGACACCGAAGTGGGTAAAGATGTCTTCATAGATAAATTCGACAACAGACTTCTTTGTGGCCCTGAATAGGGCTTTTGCCTCTACCCATTTGGTGACATAGTCCGTACAAACCAAGATATAATTATTCCTACGGGACATGGGTGAAATTGGTCCTACAAAGTCAAGGGACCATTTTTTGAAGGGTTCTATCATAACTTGGTCCTACAAAGGCATTTCTTCATATGATGTAGGTCTACCTATCCTTTGGCAACTATCACAACTAATTACATACTTGGCAATATCTTTGAAAATGCTAGGCCAATAGTAACCTGAATGTAACACCTTATATGTTGTATGTTTGTTAGAGAAATGGCCACCACATGTTCCATCATGACAATTTCATAGTATTTTAGGTACCTTGTCCTCTCAAACACATCTACGAATAATCAAATCAGGACCTATGCGAAAAAGATCATGACCAACCCAAGAGTAATTAGCACTCTGTGTAATAATTTTCCGCTTTTCATGAGGTGACAAATGAGACGGTAACTTCCTAGTAGCCAGATAGTTTTCCATATCTGCAAACCATGGGGTATTGACAGAGAGGGAAAAGAGGTGCTCATCTGGGAAACTATCATCTACAGGGATGTCATCATCCTCATTCTTTATTTGGGAAAGAAAGTCAGCTACTACATTATCCTTTCCAGGTCGATCAAGAACAATAATATTAAATTATTGCAATAACAAGAGACACCTAGTCACTTGGCCATTAGTTATAGGTTTATTCATGAGGAACCTAATGGCGGAATGATCAGTGTGTACAAATACTTCATAACCTGTAATGTAATGACGAAACTTGTTAATAGCATGAACAACTGCCAAGAACTCTTTCTCGGTGACTGTGTAGTTCAACTCGGCAAGGGACAAGTTCCTGCTTACAAAATAAATGGCATAGGACTGTTGGTCTTCTTTCTGCCCTAATACCCCTCCTATTGTGGTGTCGGAGGCATAAGTAGATATATGAAATGGGAGAGTCCAATTATGCCCTCTAATAACTGGTGCCATAGACAACTTAGCTTTCAAGGTTTCAAAGGCAGTTTGACAATGCTTAGTCCAAACAAAATCAACATCTTTTATCAATAATCCAAACATAGGTGCAGCAATCTTTGTAAAATTTTCAATAAACCGTCGGTAATATCCGGCATGTCCAAAAAATCTTCTCACCTTTTTCTGGGTCTTGGGGGGTAGGAGTCTAATAATGACCTCAATCTTTGTAGGATCGACTTTTATTCCTTCAGATGAAACATGGTGTCCTAGAACCACTCCTTCAATTAACAACATTTTGCATTTTGCATGACTTAGGGATAGGTTCATTTCCTGGCATCTGATGAGGACCTTTTATAAGTTGTCTAAGGCTTCCTGGTAAGTGTTTCCATAAAATGTGAAGTCATCCATGTAGACCTCCACACAATCATGAAAAAGATCGGCAAATATCCCTAATACTGCTCATTGAAATGTGGCAGGAGCATTACACAATCCAAATGGTAAGACCCTATAGTCATAGGTGCCCCAAGGACAAGTAAAGGTAGTCTTGTCCTGGTCCTCGGGTGCTATAAGAATCTGATTGTACCCGATGTACCCATCTAGAAAGGAGAAATACTTCTTTCCAGACAAGGTATCTAGAACTTGGTCAATGAAAGGAAGAGGAAAGTAGTCTTTCAAAGTGGCCTTATTGAGTTCCCGAAAATCAACACAAATTCTCCATTTCCCAGTCATTTTCTTTGGAACCACTACTAGCGGGGATACCCACTTACTGTCGGAGATGGGATAGATAAATCCAACATTTATCAACTTTTGAATCTCCTCCTTGACTATATCTTTGAGTGTTGGGTTCATCCTTCTCTGGGGTTTCCTAACAGGTGTTACTTCCCCTGGGTGTATATATGATGGATGCATGTGTCAGGGTGTATACCCTTCATCTCAGTGTATTCCCAGGAAAATGCTTCTGATTGTTCTTTAAGGATATCTACTAACTGTTTCTGTTGGTCTGTATCTAGCCCAGATTTTATATGTAGAAATTTCCCTGGACTAATCTCATAGGGCATAGTATAAGACATGGTAGACTCATCTATTTCAAAAATAAAAGATGTCGAAGACAAAATGGATGGATCTAACTGTTCTAGAAATTCTTCCCCAAACATGAACTCAAATTGGGGAAAAGACTGTGGAAAATCCACACATGTAATAGCAGAAATGAATTGGTTTAGCACATTTTCTGGTGTATGCTCCTGAAGTGCCCTTGCATGGTCACTAGGCAATATGGGTTCTTCCCAGTCTTCATTCTCGTATGGACATTCAAGCCACCATAGATTCTCCATAATAGGTTGAGCTGGAGGTTAAATGGTGAGCTTCTGGATAGAGAGACCATTTGAGATGGTCATTTCTCCTTCTCTAAAGCCAATAAATGCATTGGTTGTGGCTAGCCAAGGTATTCCCAAAATAACGGGATGGCCTCGGGCAGGATCCTTTGAATGAATGACAAGAAAATCTATGGGGTACTCCCATGAGGCTAAAGTAACCATGACATCATCTAAAATCCCTTCAGGTATAACCCTAGTCTTATCTGCTAATTCCAAAATGGTTGCGGTAGGCCGAACAAGAGGTTGTAACTGTAATTGATCCAAGGTAGTAGCGGTCATAACATTGATGGCTGCCCCTAGGTCTATGAGAGTGTTTCTGATGGAGACCTCCTTAATGGTTATGGTCACTACGGGGTTTCCTATATTCCCATACTTTTCTAGATTTGGTTGCTCTGATATGTACTCAGAGAGTCCTCCTACCAAATGTACTGTAGGAGGGTCCTTTTGCTTCCTACCTGGCTTCTTGATACACAATTCTTTGACTACCTTATGATAGATTGGAATGTCTTTAATGGCTTGAAGTAGGGGAATTTTGACACAAATATTTTTCAATTCATTCAAAATGTCCAGANCCTGGCTTCTTGATACACAATTCTTTGACTACCTTATGATAGATTGGAATGTCTTTAATGGCTTGAAGTAGGGGAATTTTGACACAAATATTTTTCAATTCATTCAAAATGTCAAATTCCAGTTGAATGGTAGGTTTCTCGATTACCAATCAGTCTGGATAAGGAGGGACCCTCTTAATTTGTGAAGGTTCATTTTGGGGAAGCTTGGGTTCTTGATTCTTCGGGATAATAACATCTTCCCACCTAGTGTCATCCATGGGTTGTTGGGTGGTTTCCTCTTCTTCTTCTTTCTGGATGACTACTGAAGGTCTCTGCCTATCTAGAACTTTTCCCGATCTTAGTTGCATTTCTTGTAATGTAACAGGAGTAATAACATATGTCAGGAAGGCCTGCATCTCAACATTGTTAAGAGGTTGAGGGAGCTTATTATGGGGGTTCGGCACTGGCTGTGCTGGTAATAGTGTCAGTTTTGGGGAGCTTTCATTTTGAAATTGGAGTGGTTGTTGTTGTGGGATAGGAGGTAAAGGTGGTGGAACAAAACCTGGAAAAGGCTGCAGAGTGTTCGATGATAACTGAGAAAAGGATGGTTGTACATAAGAATAGGTGGAGCTTGAGGATTTCCTTGGTTGTGTCCTCCCCTCCACCCCTGAATCCAAGGATGTTGGTACTAAGCAGACCAATTTTGCCAACCTGGTGAGTTCCACTGTTGTTGTTGATAATAGGGTGGAACTTGAGATTGTAGATCCGGGTATGTGGGTTGATTCCTAGGCTGCCATGGCCTCCTAGGTGCATAAGAAGACTCTCCAAGATCTCCACTGCTATAGATGGCTAATAAACCGGGAAATGATGGACATTTTTCAGTCACATGGTCTTCTGTACAGAAGCCACAAACTGAAATGTTATCTAATGGGCACTCCCTTGAGGAATGCTTCCTCCTGCATCTTGGGCAATATATGCTCATTGTTGCATTTTCCTCCTCCTATTTCTTTTTTAGTTTAAGGGTATCCAACTAGGAGCCTATTGTTTTTAGGATGTCTGTCTTGAAGTTTTCTAAAAGTCTCCCTATCTATACTCTCGTAATACCACCTGAACTAACTGGTTTTAGGCTTCTATTGTAAGGGTCCCGAACATTCTTTCCTATTTTGTCTCTACTCCTTGAGTAGTTTTTACACATTTCACATATTTCAACAAATGGTTTATGAGAGATGTCACTTGATTCCATCAGGTTAAGCACCTCTAGATATTCTTCTGAAATTCCCTTAAGGAAAAGAGCACTAACTGCATCCTCTGGGAGGTCATGGTATTTTGACTTCTTGAGGAATATTCTTGGGAGATCATGGTATTTTGAGGAATATTCTTCATGTTGACATTCGGAGTGGTGTCTAAAATTGGAAACCTGAAGGTAGTTTCGGTTTGGTTTCCAATTTCTTCTTCCTCTCTGTGTCTTACATTGTTATGGTCCTCTTGATCATCCATATTGGCTTGGTTTCCAAAAAGAGAGTACCTAAGTAGTTTTATCTTTGAAGAGAACAAGGTTTTCCTTTGATGAAAAGGTCTTCCTACTGATTGGATGCCTGGGATTCTACTCGAGCCGGTTGAGATTATTGGTGCCAAAGTTTCTATGTTAATTTGAGAGATAATCACATTGGCTGAACTACCAAACAAAAGATTCACATGTTCAGGGTCTATGATATCCTTAAAATTAGAGTCCCCTGGTGGTGGTGTAAAAGCAAAGGTTGTATTGTTTGGTTCTGTGAAAGACTTGAGTGGTCTTGCCTCCTGTCCTAGTATGATTGATGCTTCAATTTCTTGTTCTATAGTGCTCCCTGTGTTAGTCCCTTCAGAGACTATTTTATCTCTTTGGGTTGAGCTATCTCCTGTTTTTCGGTATCGGTCTGCGTATTTTATAAGCGGGACGTTCCTTCCCCCAAAGATATCGGAAGGAACCTTGGTTGAAAGGTCTGATTTTGATTTAATGTATCTACCTTGTGGGTCTCTAGGACTATTCATGAAAGAAAACAAAAACAAAAACAAAAATCTACCATTTGATTCCTAAGTCTATTCATGAAAGCAAACAAAAAGAAAAACTACTATTGGGTTTGGGGAAACCTGTTATAGCAGATGCACAGGTTCTTACCTCTCGTCTTAAAGCTCCCCCACCACCAAACTAATGATAAGGTATAAGGATGATATAATTCCTAATTACTTCTTACTTTAAGACAACTCCCTGACAACGACGCCAAAATGTTAGGTGATTTATATGTACTAAAAAATACACTAAACTACCCTCAATTAAATTGTCAACCTGGGGTAAGTAAACTTAGAGTTGTAGCAAAATATATGCCAAAGGTATAAGGTTGGTATGAGTGTAGACTAACTAAGGAAAGCAA
>JASDQU010946995.1:6087-16089 GCA_032191745.1 Picea mariana
TTCATGAATTCATTTTCTTATCAATGACTTTGTAGGTTTGGGGAAATCAAAATATTTTTAAAATACATTTTCAAGTAAAATTATTGATACTAAATCTTTATACACCAATAAATTTGCATCTTGCCTTCTTTAAGATTTTGGTGCATAATAGATGAGCACTTGATATAGATATGTGCCATGGGGGAAGCCCAATGATTATCCCATGTCCAATATCGACTACATGGTCATGGGTGGTCGAGGTTTATATTTTGACTACGAGGAGATTCATTGGGGAGGCACTTGTTCACACATGCACCTTTCCTCAAGGATTTAGTTCAAATGACAGTTACAGGGGCATGCAACTGAAGTCTAGTGGTCAATGGTATCCATGTGGTAGGTCCATGATCCCATATTTGAAAATTTTTATTTACATCGAAAGATAGTGCAAATTCCAAATAAAATGGATGACATAGACGAGGAATTTACGGAGGACGAAAAGGGTAGAAGGACATTTTCCCATCAAATGAAGATTTCATTTGTATGCATAGGTTAAAGAAAGTGGTCGATCTAGACGATCTAGCACTGTTGGATCAACAGGCATAGTGTGATTTGAGAATGGGCATTCCAAGAAAGGAAATGCAATTAATACCAACATGATGTAAGGTTTCAAAAGAAAAGGTGCTTGACTTAGTTCCAGTATTAAAGCCCAATAATTTATATAGACATCCGAAAACAACTTCCCGTTCGCCACCTGTTCATGTTGTTGTAGCGTCACTAGATTCTAAATTTCGTGAAGGAAGTTGTAGAGTAGTGCTTGATGAGCCACCAAGAAGTGCGCACCACTTCCTTGGCCACTCCTGATGAGGGGATGCTCCATAATTAATGTGTAGTTCACTTCAACTATTTCTATTGTAGACATTTAGTTCACTTCAACAACTTTTCCTGCAAGCCTTTAGTTCTCTTTAACAATTTCTATTGTGAGCCTTTACTTCGCTTCTGCAATTTCTATTGTAAACAACTAATAAGGAGAAGGAAATTTTTCCTTGCTTATAGAAGGCACTCCTCTCACTCAATCAAACTGATGGTCTTTTTCTGGTCTATTTGTTTTTCTCTCTTATTGTTTGTTCTATGTTTTTCCTTTGTTTGTTTATGTTTATCTCTACTCTTAGATAGAACATGTAATTTTTTATTTGAGTTTCATATATGCATGTAGATCAATTGGTATCAAATCTTAGATCTCAACAATCTTCTGCTCAACATCAAGAATTAGACGAGAATCACCCATCCACCATTTTCAAAAAAACAAAAATATTTCATTTCGTGTTCTTAGATCTGAACACTCTTTCTCAACATTTTTCTACACACCCTCCTTTGGGTTTTTCACTATTCCCTTGTCATAGGGTCCTAGTGCGCTCTCTTCATAGGGTTTCACTATGGGTTTTAGTGTGCCCTCTTCATAGGGTTTCAGTGTGCCCTCTTTAGGGTTTTTAGTACTTCCTCTTGGGTGTATCTCTCAGGGTGTCCAATTGGTTTATGGAAGTGTGCATAACCTCCTTGAGGTGTCTAAGTGGTGCATAGTGCCCCCTAGATGCAGTAGTTTTTGCACCTGGTCTATTTAGACTTCCATTCTCTCTACATTCTTCAGATCTAGAGAGCGTCTAGAATTCTTGGCCTTGTTTCTCTATTCTTACTACAAGTCGACACTCTTGCCCTATGTTCTAGATATCCTTGTAGCCTAGGATCTCATCCAATTGCGCCCAGGATCAAATTGTCCTTGTTCATAGTGCCCAACTTCAAATTGAACCAAATGGTGGATGAAAATCATAACACCTCATCAAGAAATATCCACAGTGGACTCAACCTCCAATGTGTCTACACCAATTCACAATTCAGCTCTGGATCTTCATAAGTTACTCCGTCTGTAGCAGAGACGAGCTCCAACACCCATGCAAATTGATACACATTTTCAATTTCCCAAGTTTTCGGGCCAAATGAATGGAGAGACTGTCGATTCTTGGATCCGTAGTTTGTCCACCTACTTCAAGACATGTCCCGAGATGGATGAGGACATGAAGCTTCATATCACAAGCCTGCAATTGGAGGGAATTGTGCAAGCTTGGTGGGATACTCATCTTGAGAGTTGTCCATTGGTCATTGAGATAGGTGAGCCAATAGCTACAATGTCTGTGCACATCATTTCTTGGGATGGATTTTTATAGGAATTAAGAGACTGATTCTATCCCATGATATATCACTATAACCTCCTTGCTAAATGGTTGCATCGATGTCTTCTGCAATTTAGGCATTTAGCTGTACATTTTTTTATCTAGAAGAGGTACTGGTTGTTAAATTTAATTATGATATATTAATGGTTTTCTATCGTGAAGTTGATTTTTTTTATAGTCCTTCATTGGACAAGTCCTTTCTTGGGGCCTTGGAAGTGGAGCATAAAGTGGATCCTCAAATCCTCTCTCCCCAAACCTGATATGGTCATCCTCATATTTGTCATTGTAATGTTTCCCTTGCCTCACCCTCCACACCTTGAAGTGCACCCTAGTGTACCTTTCACAAGACCAAATCACATGCACCTGTTGGCTATTGAGCACTTAAGAATATTCACACTAACAAGAATTTATTTGTAGAGGTGGCTTATCTAGATTCCCTTAAACCTCCTGACATAGTTTCTCTCTCAAATCCTACAGAAGATGACCCCTCTCTGATCTTGATGATCGCTATTGAACCTGGCACCTCTTATGTGCCCATGTTTACACATAATTTTTAGATAAAGCATGATTTGGCTACTCTCGTGGTGGATGATGGAAGACAAAAGAACCTCCTAGCCCAGTACTTGGTCCAACGCCTTCACCTCCCCACCATTTTTCACCAAACCCCATATCAGCTAGACTGGATACAAAAGGAAGGCCCTCGTCTCATTGTCTCCCAATGTTTTGTGATGACCTTTGTTATTATCCCTTTCAGGGATATTGTGGCATGTGATGTTTTTCCTCTAGATTATGAAAAGTTGTTACTTAGGCTTCCCTACCAATAGGCCAATCACACTATCTATCATGCTAAATCTCATCAATACCACTTGAAACATGAGGCGAACACCTATGTGCTTACTTCTTCTTCTCTTAAATCCACCCAGTCTATCACCGGAAAAGTGGTCGTTAAGAAAGTGAATCTAAACCAATGTGTCTCTTTGTGATTGGTTTGCCCCATTAACCAAGACAACCAGACTAAACCTGTACCCCTTTCCATGGCTCCCTTGCTCCATGATTTTTCAGATGTCTACACCCAACCCATGGGACTACCCTTGTCTCACTCTATTGAGCACACACTTGATTTAATTCATGGTGCTTCTTTTCCCAATGCCCCATCCTATTGCATCAATTTCTGAGAGGCTATTGAGATAGAATTCCTAATTGGTCAAATTTTGAACTCAGACCTTATT
Organism: Picea mariana; assembly: GCA_032191745.1. Classification (NCBI taxonomy): domain Eukaryota; kingdom Viridiplantae; phylum Streptophyta; class Pinopsida; order Pinales; family Pinaceae; genus Picea; species Picea mariana. The sequence continues at coordinate 9,521 of JASDQU010946995.1, forward strand.
CCACCTTCATTGTCTCCATTTGTGTCCCCCACCTTTATTATCCGAAATAAGGATGACTTAGAATGGATTCTAGAGACCAACTACCATGCCCCTAATAAAAATATTGTTACAAACCGCTACCCCCTACCTCAGATTGTGAATTTGTTGGACCACTTACAAGGGGATTATGAATTCACAAAGATGGGTTGGATGACTAGCTACCATCAAGTTCGTATGAATGAAAAAAGTCATTTGGGTAAGTGCATGGTAATTTATATTGATGAGAGCTTGGTATTCAATATTTCTTAGACATAACATCTACAACACGTCTGCAACATCCTTCATCTACTACGGGAACATACACTTCAAGTGAATACATTCTATTTTGGGAAAACATCAGTTCAGTATTTGGGACTCATACTAGACACAACATGGGTTTGATTAGATCCATATCGCGTACAGGTTTTGGCACAATGGAAAACACACTCCAATTCCCATGTCCTCAAGAGTTTTTGGGAAAGGTTGAGCGCTACTTTTCTTAGCTTCATATTGCATTATTCTCTACACATGTTCTCTGTTTGTTGGATATGAACCCACCCTCGAAGATTGAGACACATGCATCATAGCCCGCCATTGGAGCTATACTTAAATAGGGAGGTCACCCTATGGCATACCATTCAAAAATTATTGTAGAGGCCATGATTAATTACAACACTTATTTTCATATTCTCCAACATAGTTACAATTGGGCCATGCAATCCTCCACTGGTTTGTTTCCCTTCAAAGTTTGTTTTGTCTTTCAGCCTCTTGTGCCCTCTAAGATGCCCATTTCTCTCACTCCTTATAGATTTGGAAGCCAACAACAATATCAACACTCAGCGCAATATTTTATCCAAAATATAGCACGACATCATACCTATGTATCAACTTCCTTGCAAGCATCCCAAGAATATGAAAAATAGAGGCATGAAGAGCATCACATGAAATTGTTCTTTCATCTAGGAGATCATGTGTGTTTATTGCTAGAAAAGAACCACTTCAAATTCCAACACAATAAGTTTCACCCACTGTGTTATGGCTCATAAACTTTTCTGGAAGTAATTGTTGAGAATGCATATTGCCTAGACTTGTTGTAACACACCCAACCCCCTAACTTCTCTTAGGCTGGTGGGGTGTCAAAATTTCCATTTCATTTCCTACAAAAAAAACTTTCTTCATTGCCATTGATATCCAATTTTGTATTAATAATCTCATTCTTCCCATTGACATCCTTCTAATGACTATCACCATGCTCAAAAATGAGGTGTAGATCAAAATTTATGGCCTTCCAAAGTTTTAAACCTTCTTGGTGAAAGTCCAACTCACCACCACATGGATCCATGTCACCTTTGTGCTTTGACAAGGCTCTGACATGTCATAACACGTCACCTCCTAGTGTCTATGTGGTTGTTGGCATGTATGTTTTCGTGGCACCTACCACCTATCCCACTGGGCCCTTGGCTTATTAGGCCCCCAACCACTTTCCCCTCTTGACAAATTATTAAAAAATCATCGATAACCAATATGTCAAGGAATTGACCCACTAGAATACCAGGATATCAACTCACCATATATAACGACCCAATGGGGTACTGGGATATTGGTCCTCCTTGGGAAACCAAAGATTTTACCACTTCATGGTTTCAATGCCTGGTCTAGGGTCTAGTTGGCACCTTGAACATGTGGAATTTCCATATTATACCACCTAGCATGATACATGGCACTCATAAATAATGATGGATATCTGCTTCAAAACTATTAATTCACCTTGACACGTGGTACAATACCCAAATGACATATAGACCAACCACCATGTGACATGCCATCACCGGTCCTAAGGTTCTCCACTCAGGTGTTGACACCTGCTTACTACACATTGGTTCGGTTACTCATTTCCATGCGTCTTCCTCTCCTTCAAAGTTAACAAGGGAAGGTTGCAACCCTTCCCCAGAACCATGCCCCACTGGGCAGCAACATATAGAGAATTTCCCAAATGAATTACATACACAAAAAATTTCTAAGGTTCGATACTCTAGTACCCTAGGTGGTAACCTCCCTACTGAACTTGGTTACATAATAGATGACTTAGATCACTCGACACCAATACTTGATAGCTGAGGTTTAGAGCACTAAACCAAAAGTCTCCATGCCCAACTGGGCCCAATCTTGCCCTGTGTTATCAAACATTGACACATGTTGACTATCATGGCACGTTGGATGCCATGATGGCATCCTTTTCATCTAACATCACCTCTCTCATTCGTAAGTAATTTTGGAACCATGTGTGGAACCCTACCCATCGTGTATCGGTATATCAGGAAACACGAAAGGAAATAATATATGGGAGAAATTTCAGGGGTTTCATACTCTAGTACCCTAAGGTGTATATCCTACCTCCCGAGCTTATGTATGGGATCAATGACTAAGATCTCTCAACTCATGAATCTAACGGTCAATATTCAAAGGCGTTAAACAAAAATGTCCCCATGCCCATCCGATCCCACCTTCACTCTGTGTAATCAAACATTGACACACATCAACTACTGTGGCACATTAGTTGTCATGTTGATGTCCCTTGTCAGCATGATGTCACCTCTCTCGCACTTTCCATCAAAAGGGATTGGGAGCCTATAAGGGAACCCTACCCCACTATGTACTTTGTTTCAGGAAAACACAATATATGTGACCCAATTTCTTCTAGTGTTCTGAGTGTTGGATACCAATAATTCCATGGCTCCACCTCTTGCTTGAATTCATTTGATAGCGATCGAATGACTATCAATCAATCTCCGAACCGAACCTATGGCTATTTTTTCTCTCTGATTCAAAACATGATTGAACGGGTTCCTTGGGTTTCCTTCACTGATTAACAAAGTGATTTCAAAGGTTTAAGGACTACTCTTGGGCTTAACACTTCTGTAGGCCTTCTCTAGTTCTATCTGTAGGGATATTGACAAATGAAGGATTAGTTTGGGACTTGGACGTCCCACCATATTTTCCAAACACACTCTACCAATATTTAGCATGACATCCTTCAGCTCTTAATCCTTTGACTAAGGCTTCGAGCCTTGTGAACCTTCCTTTCTCAAAACAGGGAATATCTAGGGTAACGACCTTCTCTCGTCTCCTATACACAAGATTTACAATTAATTCATTAACCCTTTTAAGGAATATTACAACACTTTTCTTCACTCATAAATTACCATTTAATTCTTAACCTATGGATTTGGTTCCCATTCATAAGAGACCCATTACAAAAAATATATTACTGATCACACAAGAGACATAGAGACACAATATTTTAAGTTCTCCTTCTAGGTTCTAGATGAAATCATGTAGTTATATCCATTACATAAACATGGAGTATTTTGACCTTAAAAACAAATTATAATTTATTATGTTCAGTTGTGTGCAACATGCACCATTCATATAATTATACAATTATTCAAGTCCAAGTAGTTGCCAATGAAACACACATCAATATTATTAATCATGCATACACATTTATAGAACAATTATAGGCATCCAACGATGAGTGTCAGTTCAGTTACATTGAGTATATTAGATACTTATCTGTTTAAAATATGTATATAACCAACTGACCATGGGTGTACACCTTTCCACCCAACCATAGGCTCTTCTTTCTTAGTAACTTCTATAGAAGGCCATCCTCATTCCATACCATGATACCACCATGGGATTTCTCTCATTGTTGACTCATCAAGTCAAGGAATGGATCAGGGAGGTTACCCTCCTCCACCCCACTGGAAGAAACATAAGTTCCCCTTCTTTCCCACTGATCTCAAGACCTCCATGGGGTTTCTCGAATACTTTCCCAATTGGATTTCCTCTACACAAGAGAGTCCCTTCACAACTACATTGTCCCTCATCGACCTCTTCGTCTAGTGAAGGTTTCTCTCTAACAAGCATCAAGCCCGCAACCCTCTTTTTATCTAGTCTGGACTTTAGGTATTCTCTTCTCTAGTGTGACCATTCATTTCTTGGGCATACTTCTAGGTCTTTCCCTGTGCACTGATCTACACTATAGGGTTTTCCTCTTCTCCATACATGTGTTTTTTTCTACTTCACGTGTTTCCTATCACGCCATCATGACCTCCTTCTCAAGACCACCTTACACCACTTACAACATATTTTTCACCTCGTGCCTCCAAAATGTCTATTGATGAATCTCTCATATCCCTCTCTTCTTATTGAACTCTCTCAAATTTATCTGATCCTTCTCTTGCACTCACCCACACATTCTTCTCTACATGCACTCCTCCTCGAAGGTTCTCGACCTATCCTGTTTCTTCTGTCAAAAGGAAATTCATGGGGTAAATATGGGGATGAAAAATTTGTACTTTGTTGTACCTTTGGCTTATATTTTTTGTTGTCCTAGCCAAGTATTCCATGCCTCCATTCATTGAGGGTGGTTGGTTGTCCAACTAATACTCCTCCCTCACTAAATGAGTTTTCCTTGAAATTAGGATAAAGGGAAATAATTGATTATTTCCAAATCAAATACTTCAGCATGGAGGCTTGGGTCATCTTAGCATGATGAACCCTTATCTAGTTCCCCTCCTTTCCTCTAGTAGTATCATGGCTAGTACTTTTAAGGCTTCACCCATCAGTTAGCTGGTTAGAATTTTTAATCAAACAAAATAACAATTAATTTGTTTATATGTCATGGAATGGAAATTCATCAATCATGATTAGTTACATGTAATTAAGGGTTTAGAAATGGGTTGTAATGTCCCCCCCCCGCCCCCCCCCTTCAAAAGGAACATTATCCTTGGTGTTCTTTACATGTTAGAAACACTTTCCATGCCTTCATATTTTAGTTGCTTCAACAATGTTGTCCCTCTTCTTGGTCTGGTCCTTTCCCAAACTCTTGGAATTTAGCACATGCCTACAATAATTTCTAACAACAAGCATATTAATCCCAATTTTATGCAAAAAACATTTTATTGTTGTTCATAATTCAAGAGGAAAATTTACATATATGTACAATAATTGTATATGCAATTCATGGATTTGCGTCCATATGGCTATCACATTTAATCGACTCACTATTTTTTATCCAGGTGGATATCGGTGGCCGCCCACCTTTTTCGATTGGCTCAAAACAGTTTTCTGGCAATTTTGGCAATTTACTATTTTTAGCAGGTTTTAACTTCCTGGGCCATTTTGAGGGCCTAAATGAAGGCTTTTGGAGATCAAGGTTCTCAATGATATCCAAAGGCTTTATTGAGCCCCCAAAATGAATTTCCTAGATGATACCTTTCCAACGAGCTATCACACGCCTAAAACGGAGATCTTATGCAAAAGTTACGACCCCGGGAAGTTGATGTACTAACTTACCCAAACGGGGCCCACATGACTTTTGGAACTTCATCTCCTAGGGTTAGGTTTTTGGATGTATATGACTTTTGGCATTATCATCTATTGTAGAAAGGCCTCTAGAGCCTCATTGTAATCAGCTTCTCACAGATGCGAGTAGCAACCACATCTCTTCTCAGAGATAAGCTACCAGCGCCCTAGCTAGTTTATTTCCATTCTGTCTGTAAGCATATTTCAATCATTTGTTATTAATGAAATGAAGTCTTATTTCCACTACATCTCTGTGTTTATGTGTATTTATGTATTTCATTGTGTTCCTACATAAATCCGGATCAATTTTCCTTGACATACCCACCGTGTTCATGATCCCAATCAACATATAAAATAATTATAGAAGTCTCCTCTTCCTTGCGGTCACTCACCTTCCAAGCTCAAGCTCAGGCATCCCCTTCTCTTCTATACAGTCCCTTGGGCGATTCATCTTTCCTGCCAAGGATTTATCGCACAAAAATATCTTCAAAGACTTCACCGAGTCTTATAGTTGAGGCATAGTACCAATATGATTACTTTCATCTTCTTTGTGTATTCTTATGAATGCACTTGTCGTAGATTTGTCAACCTTTTCCATGTCACTATGACCATGACAGAGGTGGGATCTCTAGTGAACAATGACCTTCAAGAACAACACCAAGACAACATCACACTCTTGTCTCTCTGGTCCTAGTAGTCACATACGAAAATGTTCTGCAAGAGGATTTTGGCTCAGGTATTCCCACTATTGAAAATTCTTACCTGCAAACTGGAAATAGCAAACAACAACCAATGAACATGAATGAAACCATGACACTGAGACTCACCGGTGAATGGGAAAGGACAGAAGATCATCCCCTGGCATGAAAACTGGAACAACATGTCCAACTACGGATGCAGGGCCCCAACCTTGCAAAGTTGAAGCAAACAAGAGAAAGCAACAAATGACAAACTAGTGAACAAGTACCAAGAGAAACCAGGAATGCCGATGAAGAACAATATTTCCCAAATTCACTACAGACAAGATTGTATAAAAAAGGCGAAGGAAAATATATTGTAACATGACTGTTAAGCAAACATTTCAGGTTGTGAGGTCTATCAAGTAAACATTTAAGGTTGTGAGGACTATGCAAAGGCCTCCCACTGTGTAAACATTTAATAAAGTTGTAGTTTGCATGGTT
>JASDQU010946995.1:22337-33111 GCA_032191745.1 Picea mariana
GATTAGCCCCTAGGCCCAACACTTAGACTTTATTTCCACCTTTCATCCCCCATTCCCTTACCCACTCTGTGGAAGCTTAGTCCCCCATCACTCATTCATCGTGGTCGGTCTGCACGCAGCGGTGTTCATATTTTTATTAACGTTCTGCATAATTACATATACAAAAATAGGCCCATGGCCTTAACACTTAGGCTCTCTAGCCTAATAAACTCATAAGCCTTACCAGCTTATCAATACTCGGTTCACCAGCCTAAAAAACATGATTACAACAGGGCTCGTCCTTGGGGATATTATAATCCCCTCCCCTTATTTTTGCACTGTCCTCGGTGCAACTTTCACACAACATCAACAAGATTTCCAAAATCTTCAAAAAGATGCGGGTATTCTACCCGCATAGCATCCTCATGCTCCCATGTCCCATCCTCAGGACCGTACCAGGTCCACTAGACCTTTACAAGCCCTATAGCTCGATTCCAGAGTTGTTTTCTTTTCCTGTCCAATATGCACACAGGATGCGCTTGCAGGATACCTTCTTGCTCCACCTGAATCACATTCCAATCGATAACATGATTAGCGTCAAGTAAATATTTCTTAAGCAATGAAACATGAAACACATTATGTACAGTCATGGATGCAAGTAATGCAAGCATATATGCAACTGGCCCAATCCTTTCTAGGATTTCAAATGGCCCACAAAATCTAGCTGCCAACTTGGCACAGTTTCCCACCTTCAGGGAACTTCTATTAGTTTTTACTTTCAGGAAAACATGATCACCCACTTTGAATTCTCTATGGGTTCTGCTTTTTTGAGAATAAATTTTCTGGCTTTCTTGGGCAGCTTTTAAATTGTGCTTAATTTTAAGCATTTTCTCTTCCATTTCCTTGAGCAACTCTGGACCAATTACTGCCCTGTCAGCTGGATCATCCTAGCTTACTGGAGTATTGCACTTTCTATCATAGAGTGCTTCAAATGGGCTCATCTTCAATGATGCTTGATACCCATTGTTGTAAGCGAATTCTACCAAGTGTAGGTAGTCTTCCCATTTTGATGGTTTGTCCATCACATACATTCTCAGTATGTCTTCTATCACTCTGTTCACCCTCTCTGTTTGTCCATCAGACTCAGGATGATAAGTTATACTAAAGTTCATATTTGTTCTGAATCCTTTGAACAATCCTTTCCATAAATTCGAGGTGAATTTCGGGTCTCTATTGGACACAATTGTTTTAGGAATTCTATGCAATCGTGCCACTTCCTTCACAAAAATATCAGCAACATCTGCTGCCTTGTGAGTAGTTTTGAGTGGAATAAAATGGGTAGCTTTTGTAAGCTTGTCCACCACTACCATGACCGAATCATGCAGATTTCCTGTTCTGGGCAATCCTGTAATAAAATCCATTGTCACCACTTCCCACTTCCATTCAGGAATGGGAAAAGGTTGTAGCAACCCTATTGGGTGCCTGTGCTTAGCTTTAACCTTCTGGCATTCCATACATCTGGCGATATATTCAACGATCTCTTTCTTCATACCTGGCCAAAAGTAATGGCTTCTAATTGCTGCCAAAGTCTTCTGATATCCAGGGTGCCCAACATAAGTCACGTTATGCATTTCTCTTAGAATCGCAAGTTTCAAACCCTGTACATTGGGTATATACACTGTTTTTTTGTACAGAAGTATTCCATCATCTTCCAAAGGTGTAATTTTCCTCTTTCTGTGGTCTCTCACTCTATTGTAGCTTTGCTACCAAGTCTCTGTACTACAAATCTACATTTGCAACTTCCAAAATTCTATCCTTAATATCAATCCTATACATGCTAATGGCTGAAGCATGTAAGTTGTGCACCTTTCTGCTGAGTGCATCGGTCACCTTGTTTTCCTTCCCNGGTAATGTCTCCATTTTCTCAGAGCTTGAACGATTGCTGCTAACTCCAAATCATGAGTGGCATAATTCGTTTCATGCTCTTTCAGCTTCCTGGACTCATAACAAATTACAAATCCATTCTGACTGAGAAATCCTCCCAACCCTTCTTTACACGCATCTGTGCACACCACAAAATCCACATTTGGATCTGCAATCCTCAAGATTGGAGCACTGGTTAACAGTTGCCTCAATCGCTAGAAATGTTTCTCACACTCTTTAGTCCACTGAAAATTTTTATGCTTCCTTTGTAAGGAAGTGATAGGGTGAGCTATCTTTGAGAACCCTGCGATAAACCTTATGTAATATCCCGCTAGACCCATAAAGGATCTAACTTCTGCCATATTCCTTGGCACTGACCATTCTCTGATGGCCTCAACCTTCTTAGGATCCATGGCAATCCCTTCTTCTGAAATAATGTGCCCCAAGTAAGGGATCTTCCTTTGATAAAACGATCATTTGATCAACTTGGCATACAACCGGTGTTCTCTCAAAACTTGCAGCACCATCCTTAGATGTTGTTCATGCTCTTCCTCTGACTTGGAATGCACTAGAATGTCATCCAGGAAGACTATGACAAACTTGTCTAGATAGTCCCTGAATAAACCATTCATCAAGCACATAAAAACAGCAGGTGCGTTCGACAGCCCAAACAGTACCACTATAAACTCGTAATGACCATACCTTGTTCTAAAGGAATTCTTGTTATGTCTTCATCCTTTATTCTTACCTGGTGATATCCTGATCTGAGATCTATCTTCGAAAATATTTTTGCACCTTTCACTTGATCGAAAATATCGTTGATCCTCGGCAGAGAATACTTGTTCTTGACAGTTACTTTGTTCAACTATCTGACATCAATGCACAACATCAACGTTCCATCCTTCTTCTTCATGAACAGGACCGGGGCACCCCAAGGTGACACACTTGGGTAAATGTACCCCTTCTTTAGAAGCTCTTCAAGCTGTAATTGCAACTCTTTCATCTCTGGCGTACTCATTCTATAAGGAGCTTTCGACATTGGAGTTGCTCCAGGCATCAAATTTATAGAGAAATCCATATCTCTCTTCGGAGGTAGTCTGGGTACCTCCTGAAATATGTCTTCAAACTCTATTAGTACCTCATGGTCTCCAATCTTTGAGACTTCATATCTAGATGCTTCCTCCACATGGACTGCAAACAATTGGCAGCCTTTCATGTAGCACTTTTTCAGCTGCATTGCTGAGATTTCTATAACAACCACAGCTTTGGGGATTCCTTGGACTATTTTCTGATTCCCCTCCTCATCCGGGCAAGTAAATTCCTTGTTACAATAGTCCAGGAAGGCATGGTGCTGGTCCAACCAATCCTTCCCAATTAAACAATCATAAGAGCCTAAAGGAAGAATATTCAATTCAGCCTTCGTGCTCAATCCCTTCATGTCCATAGGACATGGCTTAACCAACTCAGTGACTTTCCTCTTGGTTCTTATAGCCAACTACACTAATCAAGACTATTCATGTTTTCTTCTTGATAAATGCAAACTTTCCACCACCCTATGATCTAGATAACTATGGCTAGCCCCTGAATCAATTAAAATAATAAATGGTTGGTTGTTAATCATACCTTCAACTTCAATCATGTGCAACTGAAATTCACCTTTCTTGTTGTCCAGGGCCACATAGATCCTTGGCATTCTACCACCCATGTCCTCCACTGTTTCAGCTTGTTGAACATTATGGACAGCTCTTGATTTTCCATTTTTATGGGGACAATCTCTGTACTTGTGGTTCTCTTTACAGCCCCAACATTGAATGGGCATCTGTCTCGACCTTTGTTCCCCCACTTCAACCATTCTTGGTTCTCTAAATGATGGCTTTCCTTGAGGACTATTTCTAAAAAAGGGAGGTTTGTTCCCCTTCTGCCTTTGTTCTTTCTTAAACTTCTTCTGGTCATCCCAAGCCTTATGAAAGGTAGGTTTTTCTCTTTGTTGTTCATATAAGCATTTCTCTCTTCTTATTGTTTCTTCCATAGTCTTAGGATCATCATACTTAATCTTGTCACCAATGGGAGGTGGCAGTCCACTCAGATAAATCTAAATCATGACAGCCTCGTCTTTGATGAATGGAACATACTTCAGTAATTCCAAAAACCTTTGTTCGTATTCATCAATGGTCATGCTACCCATCTTGATTTCGAAGAACTCCTTCATCTTTCTGTCATAGTATCTTTTATTCAGGTATTTCCTCTTGAAATACCTCTTGAATTCCTTCCAGGTGATATCTTTCTCTCTAATGTGTTGCACCTACACAAGCTAATCCCACCACATGGATGCTTTTCCTTTTAGTTGATACATCGCAATTCTTCCTTCTGCATGAGAGGAATAATTCTGCAGTTGGAAATATTTCCTCATGCCAAGCAACCATGTTTCAACATATTCCTCATTCTTATGTTCTCCATCAAACGTAGGAGGCTTAATATTGTTCATATCCCCTTTCAATTCATCCACTCCAGATCTTCGGTGTTTTCTGGTAGGGGATGGGCTTGAACTATTGTGTGCTTCCGTACAAGAATTCTTTGGGGAGAGAGGACAATGTCTGCTACCACTCAATGATCTTGTTTTTTTCTTAGGGGTCCTGCGACTCCCTGTTTTTCTTGTGTCACTCTCCTTTTCCAATTTCCTTTCTATTCTTTCCAAGCTCTTCAACATCTTTAAGTTGAATTCACCCTGCTGATCCCTGACCCTCATGAGCTTTCGGTTATCAGCTCGGTGAGCCTGGGCATCTTTCTGCAATCTTTCAATGATTTTCATCATATGCCCTTCCTTATCCAATTCTCTTTTCTGCCCATTGGAGTTCGATCCTTCGACTCCCAAGTTGACATCCCTTCCTTCTCTTTCGTTCTCCAAGTTGGAGGCAATCCACACCTCTTCCATTTCTATACTCAATGTCGATTCATGGCTGTCCTGACACTCGTTGAACTCTGCACACACAATGTTCAGTCAACCAAAGTTTGTCAGACCTTAAACCCTTAATAAAACTACAACATTCATAAACCAATGTGAATAAGAAAACGTTTTGATTTCACAAATTTTATGAGATTTGTTCGGCTCTGCAATTTCCGAGTGATAGCCCCCATTTTCTTAGTCCCCAACCCATGCGTTCATGGGCTGTGATCAAACGCTAAATTGCTAGGTGCTACAAGGATCTCCAAATGAAACTTCAGGTTTCAGGATTTCAGGGCTTCGAGGTTTCGGGTTTTGGGGTTTTGGTCCCGGAGGTTCTCGCACTCGCTTCCCTCTCCAACTCCCGACTCTCGAACTTTCGACCTCTCTCCCCCTGGGCCCACATCACAGTTTTCACCAACCAAGGTAGTGACACATAGTGTCCTTAAGAAGGTCCACATCACTTCTGGTGACATCATAGGGTCCCACCACTTTCACTTTTCATTTCGGAGTTTCGGGCATTGGGAGTTCATGTATCCACACATTTTGAACTTCCATTTGTTGAAATTCCAAAATTACGGTATATTCATCTACTTGATCCAATGGTCAAGCTCCTCTCCTACGATCCAGTGTAGATTGTTTCAGGATTTCGGGGTTTCGGGTTTCGGAGGTGTTCACCTCTCCTCACTTCCCATCTCCCGACTTTGTGAAATCCAAAAGGTTCTCATGACTAACTCAAGCGTGACTCCACAATATCTAACGGTCGAGCCCTCCTCCCAGATCTACGGGATAGATCTTCTCAGGTTTTCGGGTTTCTGTGTCTCAGCGCTCCCCGCTTTTTCCTAGCAGTCGAACTCCCAAAAGGATTCTCAGATATCCTTCCAGCACATTCTATGGATCTAATGGTCGTAAGGGATCTCCTTTCCTCCCGATCAGATCCAATGGCTCCAATACTTCATGCGTTGAGCTCTCTCTCTCCCTATGGCCATATACCACACCGGTTACGGGTTCTATAATACCACTACACCTCCTGAGCTTTGTAACACAACCAAGTGACTCCTTGGCACTTAGGATCATTCAAAGGTCCAAAAATTGGTTCTTCCAAACACAATTCCCACTTGAACTTAAGGTCCAATGACCACTTATCTAGCCCATTCAGGTTCAGTGTTGTAAACCACACTCTGGTACCATATTGTAACATCCCCGACCATCATCCCACTGGCTGGGCAAATGCTACTGCGCGGAACAACATTCTCATACTTATGTAATATGCATTTAAATGAAGTTAAATGGATTAAGAGAGTAACATATAATTACTACCATCATACAGAATTAATGAAATCAACAGTAAGCATCATCACAACAAAATGCATGATAATATAGTAAGTATCACAAACTAACATCACATATAAATTAAGTACAACATTAATACTTATCTTTGAAGTTGTAGTAACTCCACCTACCATGTGAAGACCTTCCATGAACCTCCCAGCCTTAGACCATGCTACTCATCACTCTCAGCAGTGGGTCACCCCTGAGCTGGGACCAAGCTCCACCCAAGGTAAGGGAACCCTAAACTAGGCTGAGGTTACAGGAAAACTGCACAAAATAATCAAAAGGATTATTTCCAAGATGCCTTCTTGCACCCACTACTCATGGACTCTCATTCCCCACCTGTATGTTCTGCCTAGGAGTATATACCTTCACAAGAACAGTCCATCAGTGCTTCACCTCCCTCTCTGGGCCTCGGCAACAGGCCGGATCAGGAATTCTCAGAGCTCCGTAGCTGGTGTTGGACTCTCTCTGGGAGAAAACCACTTCCCAATAGACCCTTCACCTGGAAAGAGATGCTCATAGGCATGACATCCTGCCTCTTCAACCACGGGCCTAACCACCTGACTCTTCCACCATCTTCCACTTCAATTCCTACAAGGTGAGGATAACAACAACAACAATAGAAATTCGGTTAACTCATGGGTGACAACAACAACAGGAATTTGGGTATGGACATCCAAAAATGGAAACAGACCACACTAAGACACAACATGGTTCAGGCCATATCCAGGATGTTTCATCTTCACAATAAAACAACACAGGTTGGCTTCACGGTTTTCTATTTTCAGAGATGCATGAGGTTATGCAAAGGTCTATCCCAAAGATCAACAGAATTCACGGAGAATGGAAAACGGATAGTGAACAATATTCCCATGACGGTTTCCTTCACTGTGTGTGGGTATGCAGAGGCAGACGCATAGGCAAAATGGCTCAGACGCCCCATATCCCCGCAAACTCAGGTGGAGGATGACAGAATGAGGAGCGAACCCCCCCCCCCCCATGGCTGACTTCTGCAACTTTTAAATGCATGTGCCTGGGCTGACACATGTCGCCCATGAAGCTATATGTGATCCATCAGCATGCGTTCCTCTCCAGGAACTTAGGACAACACTCAAAATTGTCCACCTTAGTTTTAAATAAAGAAAAATAATAAATTATTATCCCTTTCTAGATGTAATCCCCCTAGATTATCCCCTAGGCCCATCACTTAGCCTTTCTTTCCACCTTTCATCCCCCATTGCCTTACCCACTCTGTGGAAGCTTAGTCCCCCATCACTCATTCATCGTGGTCGGTCTGCACGCAGTGGTGTTCATATTTTTATTAACATTCTGCATAATTACATATACAAAAACAGGCTCTCTGGCCTAATAAACTCGTAAGCCTTACCATCTTATCAATACTCAGCTCACTAGCCTACAAAACATGATTTACAATTCATAAACATGATTACAACAGGGCTTGTCCTTGGGGATATTACAGGTATGCCCAGTGGTATTTCTCCAGGTAGTTCGGTATGCCCACAAAGCCTCTAGGAGCCTATCAGCTCAATCTTGGTGATGTAACTGAACAGTCTTGGTCAAGATGGCTTCCAGAAATTTGTTTTTGATTTCTACCTGACCATTGCTTGCGGGTGGTATGGAGAATATTTACAATGTTTAATCCCATATTTCTCTATTAGCTCTTTCATCAGCCTGGAAGTGAATTGAGTGCCTTGGTCGGTAACAATTTCACGAGGGACACTCAAGTGGGTAAATATGTATTCATAGATGAATTCGACAACAGACTTCTTTGTGGCCCTAAATAGGGCTTTTGTCTCTACCCATTTGGTGACATAATCCGTACAAACCAAGATATAGTTCTTCCTATGGGACATGGGTGAAATTGGTCCAACAAAGTTGAGGGCCCATTTTTCGAAGGGTTCTATCATAACTTAGGCCTGTAAAGGCATTTCGTCAGCTGACGTAGGTCTACCTATCCTTTGGAAACTATCACAACTTCTCACATACTTGGAAACATCTTTGAAAATGCTAAGCCAATAGTAACCTGAATGTAACACCTTATATGTTGTATGTTTGTCAGAGAAATGGCCACCACATGGTCCGTCATGACATCTTCATAGCACTTCAGGTACCTCATCCTCTCAGAAACATCTACAAATAATCAAATCAGGACCTGCGCAAAAAACATCATGACCAACACAAGAGTAATTAGCACTCTGTGTAATAATTTTTCTCTTTTCATGAGGTGAAAAATGAGACGGTAACTTCCTAGTGGCTAGATAGTTTTGCATATCTGCAAACCATGGGGTATTGATAGAAAGGGAAAAGAGGTGATCATATGGGAAACTATCATCTACAGGGATATCATCATCCTCATTGTTTATTCAGGAAAAAAAGTCAGCTACTACAGTATCCTTTCTAGGTCAGTCAAGCATAGTGATATTAAATTCTTGCAATAACAAGAGCCACCTAGTTACTCGGCCATTAGTTATAGGTTTGTTCATGATAAACCTAATGGTGGAATGATCAGTGTGTAAAAATACTTCATAACCTGTAATGTAATGATGAAACTTGTGAATATCATGAACAACTACCAAGAACTCTTTCTTGGTGACTATGTAGTTTAACTTGGCAGGGGACAAGTTCTTTCTTACAAAATAAATGGTATAGGACTGTTGGTCTTCTTTCTACCCTAATACCCCTTCGATTGTAGTGTCAGAGGCATCAATGGATATATGAAATGGAAGAGTCCAATTGGGCCCTATAATAACTGGTGCCATAGATAGTTTGGATTTCAGGGTTTCAAAGGCAGTTTGGCACTGCTCAGTCCAAACAAAATCAACATCTTTTATCAATAATCCAAACATAGGTGTAGCAATCTTTGTAAAATTTTCAATAAACCATCGGTAATATCCAACATATCCAAGAAAGCTTATCACCTCTTTCTGAGTCTTGGGGGTGGAAGTATAATAATGACCTCTATCTGTGCAGGATCGACTTTTATTCCTTCAGATGAAACATGATGTCCTAGAACCACTCCTTTAGATAACAACATTTTGCATTTTTCATGAATTAGAGATAGGTTCATTTCCTGGCATCTGATGAGGACTTTTTCTAAGTTGTCTAAGGCTTCTTGGTAAGTGTTTCCATAGACTATGAAGTCATCCATGTAGACCTCCACACAATCATGAATAAGATCGACAAATATCCCTAGTACTTCTCATTGAAATGTGGCAGGAGCATTACACAATCCAAATGGTAAGACCCTATAGGCATAGGTGCCCCATGGACAAGTAATGGTAGTCTTGTCCTTGTCCTCGGGTGCTATAAGAATCTAGTTGTACCCACTGTACCCATTCTAGAAAGGAAAAGTACTTCTTTCCAAACAAGGTATCTAGAACTTGGTCAATGAAAGGAAGAGGAAAATAGTCTTTTAGAGTGGCCTTGTTGAGTTCCCAGAAATCAACACAAATTCTCCATTTCCCGGTCACTTTATTGCGGACCACTACAAGCAGGGATACCCACTTAATGTTGGAGATGGGAAGATAAATCCAACATTTAACAACTTTTGGATTTCCTCCTTGACTATGTCTTTGAGTGTTGGGTTCATCCTTCTCTGGGGTTGCCTAATATGTGTTACTTCCCCCTGGGTGTATATATGATGGATGCATGTGTCAGGTTATATACCCTTCATGTCAGTGTATTCCTAGGCAAATACTCCTAATTGCTCTTTAAGGATGTCTACTAATTGTTTATGTTGGTCTGTATCTAGCTCAGAGTTTATATGTAAAACTTTCCCTGGACTAATCTCGTAGGGCATAGTATAAGACATGTCAGACTCATCTATCTCAAAAATAAAAGATGTCGAAGATAAAATGGATGGGTCTAATTGTTCTTGAAATTATTCCCCAAACATGTACTCAAATTGGGGAAAAGATTGTGGAACATCCACACATGTAATAGCATAAATGAATTGGTTTAGCACATTTTCTGGTGTATGCTCCTGAAGTGCCCTTGCATGGTCACTAGGCAATACGAGTTCTTCCCAGTCTTCATTCTCATATGGACATTCAAGCCACCATACATTCTCAATTATAGGTTGGTCTGGAGGGTAAATGGTGAGATTCTGGATAGAGAGACCATTTGAGATGGTCATTTCGCCTTCTCTACAGCCAATAAACGCATTGGTTGTGGCTAGCCAAGGTCTTCCCAAAATAACGGGATGGCCTTGGGCAGGATCCTTTGAATGAATAATAAGGAAATCTACAGGGTACTCCCATGAGGCTAAAGTAACCATGACATCATCTAAAATCCCTTCAGGTATAACCTTAGTCTTATCTACTAATTCCAAAATGGTTGGGGTGGGCCGAAGAAGAGGTTGTAACTGTAATTGTTCCAAGGTAGTAGCGGTCATAACATTGATGGCTGCCCCTAGGTCTATGAGAGTGTTTCCAATGGTGACCTCATTAATGGTTATAGTCACTACGTGGTTTCCTGGATTCCCATATTTTGCTAGCTTTGGCTGCTCTGATATGTACTCAGAGAGTCCTCCTACCAAGTGTACTGTAGGAGGGTCCTTTTTCTTCCTACCTGGCT
>JASDQU010946996.1:9359-28633 GCA_032191745.1 Picea mariana
TGCCACATAAATTGAGTGATAGGTGGAGGCCCATCATTGGGTACACATCAGTAAGGGAATAGGAGTCAAGTATTTCCATGAGGAAGGAGACACATAGAAGAAGACATGTGTCCTTCTATGGTGAATTCAGGACAAAGGAAGGGGATGATATTGGTCGAGAAGTTCTGTGCCCAAAAGGAACAAGGTCCATTGATCATTGTCGATCTTGAATGTCAGATCATTTAGGAGAATGTTATTGGAAATTATCATTCGATAAGACTATCCCGATGGATGAGTCTGATGGAGGGAGTTTGATAGTGTTGCAGGCTTCAACTTTTGGAAGAACTGTGATAAGGGTGAGTTATCCATTTTTGATGGGAAGTTTTCGAACTAGAAATATTCCCATAGTGTATCATGCTTTAGATTTTAGAATAAATCATGATGCATGTTAAACCATCATCCTGATGGGAAAATCCCAATAGAAAGTGTCCGACGGTCTTTGGGATGCGGACTTCAGAAAAAATAACTAGGCATGATAAGATTAACTATCCCAACGGTGTAAGCCCGATGGAGAAGGACTCTGATAGTATTTAGGATGTAGATTTTGGATAGTTCCCAGGGCATGGTAAAAGTGACATCTCGATGAAGGAATCCAACAACGATAGTCGGATATGGTTTTGGGCATCATATTTTTAGAAAGACTTGTGAATAATGGTAAGTATTGTCACCCAATGGGAATTATTTGATGAGGATGTTTCGATAGTATTGTGGGATTCAAAATACTGATTGCCTATATCCAATGGGTTAGCAATAGGTCCACTTCAGATAAAAAGTGCAATATAGGTCCACATGGCGGCCACATGGACATGATGATGTCATGATAAGGGAAATTCCAAAGGAACTTTAAAGGCGCATAACTTCTTTCATGGAGCTCGGATTTGAGCATAGTTACAGTCATTGGAAAGATATAGGAGAGAAGATTTTGCATATAAGCTAAGAATCGGAGTTAAAGTGATGTATAAGAAGATAAAATTTGAACATCCCACCAACGTAATAAATCTTAGGGGGTCGAGTGTGTTACACCTTGCCAAACTAGAAGGAAGAGGAGCCCACTTTTGTTGAGAACTAGCTCTTGAAGAGGATGATAAATGGCACCTAAGACTAATGTAAGTGAAAAAATTCATATTTTTTGAGGTTGAGTCAATTTCAGTTTCAATCTAATATATTCTTGTCTTTGTAGTAGAGTCATTCTGGATTAATTTGATATATTTTTCATTTGAGGCTAAGCCAATATGGTTTTATCCATTTTTTTCTTTGTTAGTGATGCCACTAAATCCAAACCATAAATAAACCCTTGAAGTCCCTTATTCCCCATTTTGAATCATCATAAATAGAGAAAGCTCCCTATAAACCTTAAAAGTCTATGTTTGATATGTGGTTATAGATGCTAACATTCAATAGTTCTTCTAAAACCAACTTGGTAACCTCATTGATGCTCATACCTATATACCTCCAATTTAGGGTTAATATTAGGACCATTGTCACAACATGGAATGCCCTTGTTGGCTCCCTTGTGCAAGGCAAATTTTCCAAAGTGAGCTTCACTTCTCCTCATCCCTCTCCAAATTTAAACTAGAGTTCCAAATGAAGGATACACTACTACCAACATTGTTAATATATCCTAGTTGTAAACATCAAATTCACAAAAATCTCTTGCTTTAGAATGGATTTTTCTCTAAACTATTTTATTCAAGAATACCCAATATTTTTTTAAAACAATAATTGGGTAATTGTATTAATAAAAGGTTGTAACAAACACTACAATAGATATTACATCTTAATATAGTTTTAATAGTTTCAAAATAATAGTTACATATTCTATACAAGATCATGTTACAAACCCAAAACAAAAAATGGCTTTATCCTTATGCAATATTACCTAATGCTTCTTTATGCTATATATTATACAGTAAATTCCTAGTATACTTAAGGTCCTAAAAAACATTTAGGTTATCAATTATCATAACAGCTAGTAGCATCCTTGAAACCTATAATTTTTGCTTCAACTTCGTGGTTCATAGGTTTCATTTCCTCGTCAAACTGATGCACAATTTCTTCCTATTTTAACCCTTCTTTGGATGAGTACCACCTCGTTTTCCCTAATTGATTAGAGTTCCTTATGGCATAAGGAAGAGGAGAAAAAATCAAGAACCTTCTTGAGGAAGAGAGGAATAAAATGCATGGGGGCATGCTGAGGAAGTCATTTGAGGGGAATGAGTGAGAGAGAAGGCACGAGAAAAGATGATAGGAAGTAGAGGAAGAGAACTCGTGTGTTTGGAAATAGAACCCAAACTTGACCCTAATTGAGAGAGTCGTGAGCTTGATGCTTACTGGATAATGGAACAAAGTAATTCTAGTTGAGATAATATGCAATAGTTTCCTTGTGCTGAGATAATTCTAGTTGGGATGGCATCTGAGAAACCTCATGGGGGCCCTAGGCATGGTGGGTATAGAGGGTTTCTGGAAATGGTTGTTGTGAATAAGAGTGACCTTCATAGTGTTAATTCTCTCTAAGAGACTAAATGTTCCACTAGTGGTAACATGGACTGACACAAGGGTGGCTAGTTGTAGAGAGAACTAGTGCATATGAGCCTATGATTGGGTGGAAAAGGGCTCACCCAATCTATGATCATCTCACTCACATCAGATGACATAATGCATGACACACATGAGGTACCTTGTTTAATGATTCATATTAAGTGTTTATTCTCAATGTATTTGACATGGAAATATTGACCATGGGTTGAATTAGATGATGGATCAAAATGCTTTGAATTTACACCTTTTCCTTGTTTCACCTTGGTGGTCATCATCATCTCCTATTCAAGTGTTGTCACTCTTAGGAACATTTGTACTACTATGGGGATTGATAGGGACCACATGTCCATATCCCAATCCATACATAACATGCTACATTTTCCCCATCTTTGTCATCCCTTATTTTGGGTTGGTTGTCATATGTCACCCATATAGGTTCATTCTTCATAATCCCATGAGAATAAGGAGCTAGAATGCTTGAGGTTGATGCATATTGATATAAACAAATATATAGAAAGAGAAAATGATAAAATCGAAATGCAAAGAAAAACAAAGAAGAAAGAAATGAAAATTCAAGAATCAAGAAAGAACAAAGAAGCATGAGCACTTTACCCTCGCTAAGAGGTCATCACACCAAGTCCTATGAAATGAATGCATACCTAACAAAAAAGAATTAACAAATGAAAATCAAAATCCAAAAAAAGTTGAATGAATAAATAAAAAGGAAAATATGGGTTTGGAAAGACACAATGTCGAGGAAAGNAATAGGGGTTTGGAAAGACACAATGTCGAGGAAAGGGAAAAATCATTTCCTAAGCGCTTCCTCATACATAGGCACTTATGAGTATGACTATCATACATAACCTTACATGATTATGCCACCACACATGAAGTAAACCCAAAATCATATCATATCTCATTACACATATTCCTTGATGGGTGTCTTGGGAAATACTCCTTTTCTTGGGTACTGGCACACTTAATAGGGTTTAATGGTGATACTTCCATACCTAAACATGTCAAAATTGTATAGGTTTATGATCTAGTGTAAATTTTGAAGAGGATAATTAATGTGATCTATCTAATGTATTTTGCATTGACATGAATCACTTTATATGTTACACTTGACTTGTGTACATGCCTCCAAGTTTGATGGATACTTTTCATCACATGAGCTCTTCCTTGGAATATGTACTTCACATGGATACCCACGTGATTGAGCCTTGGTCCTTTGCAAGACATTGAGGGTCTACTTGCACATTTGATGGAGGTTCTCCCACCATGTTTGATAGGTCATTGCATATTATTTTGAGAACGTTGAGCCTTGTGAGGAAATGACACCCTTTTTGATATGTCCTAGCACCCATTGGAGATGACATGAAATTTTTATGATGGGACATTGCACCTTTTCATGATGATATGGAACCTATTGATGAGATTTCACACTTGTTGGGGGATGCCATGTCACTTTGGGATGAAAGGTTATACCTATTGTAGGGAATGTTTCACTTTTGGATCCCCTACACTTGATTTTTTAGCAATATGTCCACTTTATGAGGCCACATGTTCCAAACGTGTAATATTGAGCATGCATTTATGAGGGATCTCTTCTCTTATGAGCACATTTAATTCATTTTGGAGCCATATTTGGAGGTCTTAGTGACCTATCCACTCTTGCATAATGAATATTTTATGTCGTGTTGACTTATCTCTAGGGTTGGTAAGAGATAAAGGAATTATTTTTTGTTATTATGGATTTTGATGGATAAGAAGGGTACTTGATCTCTCATATAAATAAGAGAAGAAATTTTTAGTTGTAAATCGTTTCTACTTGTGGAGAATTATCACTACTTGTCTACTATTCTTCTCTCTTCTCTAAACTTTCTATGGATATCTAGTTAGAGAAACTTCTCATGGCGATGATTTTTTGGATGGATTTACTAATTCATGGATGTTCATTGCTAGGGTTTTGAAGATTTAAATATGTATTGAGTAAGCAGTCTCATTTTATCTAGTGGAATTTGTTTATGGATGGATGCTAGTGTAATTGTGTTTCTCTAGTTATGGTTGTAAATTCTCTTTACTTCTTCTTCAAAAAATCCCTCTTTTCAAATCTTTTGGAAGGTTAATAATGGAGTACTTTCCCTTGAACCATATTGGAGTTTTAGTAAGGCACTAATAGGATATTCTAGGGTTTGTAGTCGACAACTATAGATATGACCCTACATTCTCTTAGATCTCTTCAAGGGAGTCCTTAATTGACCACATATGCCCCAAAAAAATACAGTAGGCACTAGTATTTCTCCCTTTATTCAATCATAAAACCTAAAATTCTACTTTATTTTAATGTTTTAGGGTAAATTTAGGGTTTGTAACAACAATACATTCATTTTTATCCAATAAAAGACCTAGACTTTTCATCTTTGTGCATGCATTTGACTTGGAAATCATATTAAAACCATAAATTGCATTTCTGATTTTATTCTTAGCCCATATAGGGCTAAACGTCAGGGTTTCTTGGCTCGATTATATGCATTTACAATTTTGGAATCTTTTTTTTAGCTAAAACCCTAATTTTATTAATCTCTCAAGCCCTGTTTTGCTTATTTATTTATTATCTCCAGGGATAAAATATTTCTACTATTATAATGTTCTATTGATGTAATTTATCATTTTTGTTACAAGTTTTGTAGTAGTCATTGTTAATTTCATATTCGAGTGGTTTAGGGATTGTTTTGTATGAGATGGTTGCTTGTTAAACCCCCTAAATCAACCCTAGAATACATTAAACCAAATATGGAATTGACTTACATTAGCCATCTAAACTCTAACTTGTTTGACACATCTCATTGGTGGTATTTTGGGTAGATACTTAGGAGGCCTTAGACTTGATTATGTCTTGCCTTAGGAGTCCTAATTCCTACTAGGGAAGCATCCATTGTGTTATATACAATACGTCACTAAAAAGAGGGAAGTTGTTTCTAAGGTGACAGTGGTGACATCTTCCAATGTTCCACTAGTCTTGGCACCTTGTGAAGGCTTTGCTCTAAGGTGATAGATTGTGTGGTAACAAGATTCACTTTTGAATTCACATGCCTTCTCTCAGTAATGTATTATAAGTTGACCTTATTTCACACCACTATGTTCCACCATGCTAGAATTAGTTTCAATTAATTCACAATTGGTATTCTTTCACCATCTCCCTCGAATGTACACACTTTATTTTGGATGATGGACACTTGGTTTTCTTTTTAATTCAAACTCTTCATTTGTTTCGTTTCAATTTTGAAACATGTTATTTGGTCCATGAATTCCATATCATTAGGCTATATTCTATTTAAATTTAATCTTAACCAACCAAATTCCTCACTTGAGGACCAAACGATTTTTGTAATTAGATGAAGATTGTGGGGATATGCATCCAAATATTTTTCCATAATAATTTACATTGATATATAGTTGTTTTCGTCTAGGGATATTTTAATTTTTTTTCTAATAGATGTGGTCAAAAATTGTTTAGAAAGGGGGTGCATTGTTGAGTGTCAATGTTGAGGTCGAGGTTGTTAGTTTAACATGGCCAAACCAACTATTTTAACCTATGTTTTAACCCCTTGAATATTGGAGGCCTAACCCCTTGTGCTCATATGACCTATCCTAGGTTCCTACCAAGTGGCTTTCCTGGGTTGAGGAGGCACTTGATATAGATAGTAGTTGGCCATTGGGAGTTGACCCTAGTTCCCTTCACTATAAATATTTCTTCCATACCTCCACTTATTTCTTTGAGAGACTTCATCACCATTCATTGAGAGTGATCGGAAGGCTTTGTTACTATACATGATTTGAGAGGAAGGTCGTTAAATCCATAGGGTGTTGTCTTTCTCTTTTGATAGGGACTTTTACATTAGAGATTCACATTTTTTGTGCCTTATTGAAACACACTTATAAATCATTTTTTGCACCACTTGAGCACATAGTTTCAATTTAGATACTTTTTTCTTTGAATATATTGTTTTTTCACTACACTAATCTTTTGATCGATCACTTCAAATTATCTTCTCTACACAAAAATGGCACCATATTGTGGCATGACCCATCAAATTTGTAGTGGAAAATTTTGTGTCTTACTAACATATATACAAAGGAAGCATAATATATTACATATGTTATATGTTAAACATATAATGATTAGTTATATAGATACCTCTTGAGGAAAAATACCTTATTTACCAACCCCTTGAATGCAAACACCTCACATCCATTGAGTATCCCTGTGACCTTGCAGTGATAGAGACGAAGAAGGGAGGATAGAATTATGAATTTGATTTCTAGTTTGCAAACTCTTTAAAATCCAAGACTTCCATTACTAAAACTATGTTGAATATATTATAACTATAATAAACAACATTGACTTGGAAATCAACAACATAATCAATTTTTGTATTTAATAAAATGTTCCTCAAGAAATTAATGACATCATATAACATGTAAATTTTGAGCTCAAACTCTGTTGTGGTTTTGTTTTCTTCAACAAAAGTTGAAATGCATTCCTCTTTGTGATATGAAAACCACATAGATGTCTAAAAAAATAGAAATAAACCATTTCCTGAAGTGAAGCATTTAAATTTTTTGATGAGAGAGTGATATTCTTAGGATTCATCAATGGTTGTGGATGAAGTTCTACCACCCTGGCCCTATTTGTGGGATCAACTAATAACAATTCAACATTATTTGGAATACACTGCATCAATATTTGTACTTCTAAAAATAATTTGAGCATGATTTCAACATCTATCCAATATTCATTTTGAAATTCTTGGTAAAACCTATATATTATAACCTTGTATACATTAGTACCATATAAATCCAGTAATTTAGTAAATTCATCAAAAGATACAAAAGAAAATCCCTTTAAATGTGCAAATAGGATCACTAAGGTCTTATCTTTAGGGACATGTACAATTTCAATGTATTAAGTACTTTGTCATGGATTGTAGGTGTTGGATTTCCTACTCTTCTATTGGTCTTGAGGATTCTTTATGGGGTATTCTAATTCTATTTTTCTATCACAGATTGACCCTAGTTCAGATTTGATAAGCTTCCCAACAAAATCCCTTTAAAAATATCAACCTCTCTGGTAACCCAGAAGGCAACGCAACACATAGAGTGTACTGCACAGTCTCACCCAAGATAGCTCTATGGGTGGCTGCAATACTCAGGTGTTTGCAACATGAGATTGAGTGGAGATCTGTGGTTGTGTTTTGTAATCTTTATTCATTTAGTCTAACATCTAACTACGAAAGCCATTCTATTCATGCATGTGGAATGCCAGATCTACCCATTACTTCATTCATCTAACATTCATCAATTAATCAGACATAAAACCACATACATTCATTCACATAAAATAGTGTTACCATGGTTCACCCCCTCCTGGGATATGTCCACAAAGATCTGGCTCTCAAGATTTTATTATGTTTCAGAAATATATCACACCGTGCGTTTTTACAATCTTAGGTCTCCCCCATTTCCACAAGCTCCTCGATCCCTGAGAGGCTGACTAGATTGCACTAGTCTCCGTAGCATGCGATCTAAATCTCAAGATTAGGTCGCTCACTACTCCCCTAGCTCACCAACTTAATGACTCTTATAATACTTACAATTCTCTCTCCCTCTATGTATTTCTCTATGTCCTTCCCTCTCTTATGTCTGTGTGTGTCTCTCCCCTTCTATCATCTAATACTACTTATTTATATCCTTGGCTCACTAGCCATTACAATACATTACAAAAACCCTAACCCTAGCATCGTTAGGTCTTCCTTGCATGGACGCCTCGCCTTCTTCTCTTACACGTGCTGCTTTTCCTTACAGCTATATTTTCCTCCTTGCATGATTCTTCTCCAAAAATAGCCTTTCTTCCTGACTCGACTTGCATCCAACATGCCCCCAACACTGACATGTGGCTCCTCCCGAGCAACCTAAACTTTGTGCTCTCCTTCAATCTCTCCTGTAAGAGCCTTTAACTTCTATGTGAGTTTATTTGCTCGTGTTTGAGCCTACGAGGTCTTCTCCCTGAGTGCGTCCAATACATGCACTGCAATCTCGTCGATGATAATATCCATGAACTTTGCCTGAGTTTGTGCCACGTTATTCTTTGTGTCTTCTGCCTGTGCAGTAACCTTTGTTTCCCACTCTTGGAGAGGTTTCGTTTGATCTTGGCGCTCCTTCTTTTGTGTTTGCGTGGCTATGAGTTCTGCCTACAACTTCTTCATATCCTGTGCTCCTTTAACGTGCTCATTGATCGACATAGTATTTTGCCTCTTCTTGAGGTCCTGGATAGATATGATTATCTTCTCCTCCTCCTGGTCCCACTGTTGGACCTGTTGATCCTCCTCCATCTTCGTCCATAGCTATGCTGCTTTATCGAAAAATCTGACAACTGTGTGGACTTGTCACTCCATATCCTCTATCTATGATGATGCTTCCTGCTTTCTCTACTCCTTCACCTCCGAGGGAGTGTTATAAATGAGTTGTTATTAGAGGCACTCAATATCCTGCCTGTATTGATCGATTGTCTGCACAATATGATCAATATTCTGTGTTGTTGTGAGCTCTGTTGTCTGCGCGCTCTTTGGAATTTTTTCATAGGCTACCGCCAATCCCTGTTCAATCCTATCCACGTGATCTTTCTCGTCTTTGGTCTCGAGCTTGACCTACCTGAGCACCAATTCTAACTCTTCTTTGTTGTCCTTCATCTGCTGCAATTATGTTGTGTCTATGTGTGCACGTGACTGTATCTCCTGCGTGAAGCTGACCTCTTGGTATGGCCTTGCTCCTGCTGAGTAGCGCTTGATGTTGCTCCCTATGCTGTCTCAATCTCTTTTTCCTATTCCTGCAGTGTCTAGGTGTTTTTCTTCTTCCCCGCTTGGGTGCCTTTTTTGGACACACCCCTTTTCTTTTGTTGCATTGGGTTCTGACTTGTCCTTAGCTTCTTGGGCATCGCTTTGTCTCCTGCAGGTGTCTGTTCCTACCCTGCCTCAGTTTATTTATCCACGAGCATATCTTGATTCAAGCAGGGAAGATTTTAACGATGGAAATTTATTTTAAAATTTAGAAACCTTGGCGAATCTTACTAATCCTTCATATGCCAACTATAAAATGTTTGGCGATATTTTTGTAAAAATAATCAAATTTCTAAGGATTTTATATAGTTTGATAAAATTTTGGTGTTTTTTAAGGTAAAATAATTTTCTCTTATAGAATTTGGGCGAATCATTTTTAGAAAGCGAATATTCTTTTGGGAAAAAACATGGAATATTAGCCCATGAACACAATTTAGCTCCTAAAATCATCCATGGATCCAAGTCTGGAATCTTCCAGTCCTCATGCCAATCCCTGATGGCCATTTCTACGTCCTCTTCCTTGGCGTAGTACTACAATTGTAGCAATTGGTTCTTGGGATGATTCCATGCTTGGATCCAAATTGTATGATTGGTCTCTTTAAAATTGGCTATACCCTGATACTGTGTGACCACCTCTGGTGTAATCCGCCAAGTATTGGCAATGTTTTCCTGCAGGTCATTGTAATACCCTGCGAACATGCCTGCATTCACACTTTTGTTATTGGGGTCTGAAGTTCTCCCCAACGATAGGTATCGCATTGCATGACAAGGATTGGATCTCATGAAAAAGTATGTATACTTAGGCTCCCTCCATCCGACCAAGGAAATCAGGACAAGTATCCATGAGTAGTGAAATTCTATCCTCAGATCATGCAAGTCCTTGTAGTTTTCCAAGAACAAATTCAACAAGTACGGGGCCCAGCTGAGTATAGTGCCCTCTGAACACTATGTTGCAACTGTGATGACCCCGACATAGACTTCCTCCTTGTGGAATTTCCTGAGTAACTTGCACACCATGATTTTTGTGGCCATCCTTGTTGCTGCATCACTAATACGATTAATTTCGATTCCGTGTGACCCTCTTTCTGTACCATAGTTCTTCTTCATTTCCTCAGTCGGTGCCTTATCCTTCGTATTGTCATCAAGAAATTTCATGGGTGTCTCCCCCTATGGTGGTAGCCCTGTAATGTATGTAATGAGCTCCACGTCTATTGAGACGAGTTATTCCAACCATAGGTATCCTCCTTGGGTAACTTCCATTAACTTCTTGACGTAGTTGCCTACGTCCCATCCCCTTCCAAAGTGTGGGATGTCCAATAGGCCAAGAATCTTGGTTTTGGCTAGTCCAGCTTCCCACTGTTTTGGTTAGTTAATTGGTTCACCAAAGGGTCCTAAACCAATAGTATCTAGGTAAACTTTCTTGGCAAACTCCAAAAACTTTTCCATGTCAGTCACATCATGGTATGAGCACCGTAACTTCTCCATGTGGCCTAAAGGGTTACCTGTGACACTCACCCCTTTCAGAATGCACGACAAGATTATAGTTGTGGTGGCATGCTTGCGTGATGATCTTGCTACTGGTTGTTTTCCCTTGCGCTGTGGTGGCTAAGTCGAGGTTCCAACCTCCATTGTTCTTTCTTCTGCATACTCCTCTTCCTGGTCAATGACATCTTTCATTGTGACCTCCTGTGGTTGTTCCTGTGTGGTTGTGTGTGACCTTTCTGGCGTACTATTTCTGCCAGGTTCGGACCGTCCCATTAACCCTCGGGGCTTCTTCAGGGTTTTTTGAGCACGAAGGATTTGTTGTATCCTGGGTCTGTTGAATCTGTCCTACTTTCAGCATATCGATGTTCATGCCTACTGGTGTTGTCTGTTGGTTTTCCTCCACCACTGGTGTGGGGCTTCCTGGTGTCATATTGGGCGATGAGATTTTGTCCACATTGACAATTTTCGGAGGCTGAGGTGGTTGCGGCTCACTTCCCTATGGATGTTGAGGTGCTCTGATGTTACTTTGAGGTCGTCTATAGGTCTGGATAGACGCTCCTAGCTTGCGTGGTTCCATGGTGGTAAAGGTATTCTCATCCGAGCTTAGTTGGCTCTGTAGCTTCTGTAAACTCGCTCTCTGCTCCGTATACTCTGTCGCTCTGTGCTTTTCTCAATTTCACAATAACCCTTCTGATCCTGGTGTGCTTCCCTTATATAGGAATCATGTGAAACTTCTTGGAAACGTTAACCGACTTGCATTTTGAATGCATGGGCGCTTTTTGCATACTTTCCATTGCAAGTTGGCATGATTAATGTAATGTCCTGTCAACTGTTCTTGTCATTAAATTTTGATAGCCGCCATCCATTGGCGCTTATTTGTCATACCCGCCATTTTCATTGTTTTCGCCTTTTAGTGACCATTGGTCCTTTCTCCGTCACACTAGCATTTCTGAGTGCACATGCACATTGTCTTTTTTGTTCTCTACACCTTTGTTTCTATCTTTTGATGTCTGGTATGGTAACCCCTCTGTTTTTTTTTTTCAAGTGTTAGGAGGTCGACTAAACCTATACAACTTCAGCCAACTCCCATTGATCATCCCTTTGAGTTGTTTTCTCCTAAATCCTTCAACTATACAGCTCCTCCATTTGTGACAGTCTTTACTTCGTATGGTCCTAACCAATGCATTTTGAGTTTTCCTAGTTGCTGAAGAGATTTACTTTTATACACCAAGTCTAAGTCTCCTTCCTTGAAATTTTTCCACTTGATATGTTTGTCATCTCAAGATTTGTATCTTTCTTTTTGTACTTCTTGGTGAAACCCTACTAGAATCCTATCTTCCTCCATGATCATCAGCTGATTTAGCCTTTCTTGTACTGTGCCTCGCTCTGTCTTTATTGTCCATACACCAATCTGAATGGTGTCTTCCTTGTCAATTTTTTGCATGTGGTCCTGTACATCCATAGTACTACTGGTATCTTCAAGTCCCAATCGTCCCTATTAACGTTGTAGATCTTTGTCAGTTCATTCTTGAGGATCTTGTTAAAGGCTTCTACTGTTCCATTTGCTTGAGGATGATATGGTGTACTCTTTTGATGATAAAATTCAAACTCCTCAGTCATAGCCCTAATAGTGTTGTTAATGAAGTGAGTGCCTTGGTCGCTCATCAAAATCCTTGGGTAGCCAAATATAGTGATCACTTGATCAAACAAGAAGTGTGCTATTGTCTCTGCACTGCAATATTTTACTGGTGTTGCTTCTACCCATCTTATTAAGTATTCTGTCGCAGTGATAATGTACCTCGCTTCTGACCTTTTTGCTGGTGGGTTAATTGGTCCCACAAAATCTATTGCCCATTTTTTGAATACCTACATGGTTACTTTTGGTCTCAGGGGATTCTCGTCCCTTCTATTCGGTCTACCAACCCTTTTACATACATCAAATTTATGGCAGTATTCCTTTGAGTCTCTGTGAATAGTCAACCACCATAGTCTTGCACACAATACCTTCTGCACAGTAGCTTTGCCTAGATAATGTCCTCCTACTACTCCCTCATGGGATTCTTCTAAAATCCTAGGTATTTCATGTTCTAGAACACATCTTCTCAAGATGCTATCTGCACCCATTTTGTATAAGTGTCTTTCAATCAATTGGTAGTCTGCAGCCCTGACTACCATATTTTTCTTCTGCATAGTGTTGAATTCTTATGGTGCAATCCCTATACTCAAGTACTGGATGATGTATGCGAAGTATTCATCAACTATTTGGAATGAAAATAGATGTGTGTCAGGAAATTTTTCCTCTAGATTCGTAGGTTCCTCCCCATTAGTGATCCTTGATAGGTGATCAGGTCCTACTTTCAACTTCCCTGGTTTGACTATCACTTCAAAGTCGAATTCTTGGAACAAAAATACCCATCTACAAATTCTCGCCCCCAACACTGGCTTGTTGACGAGGTATTTGAGAGATGAATGGTTTGTGAACATCTTGAAATTTTTTTCCAGTAAATAATGCATGAATTTCTGAAGCACATAGACCATAGCTAAGTATTCTCTTTATGTGGTATTGTAATTTTTCTCCGATTCTGATGGTTTTCTGCTAGTGAATGTTATGGGATGGTCCAATTCTCCTTATCCTAGCTGTGCAAGTATAGCTTCAAGTGATATGGTTGATGAATCTACATGTACATGGAATTTCTTTTCCCAATCGAGGAATACCAGTATTGGTGCGGTTACCATCTTCTCTTTTAGGGTGTCCAATCTGCGTTGATAGTCCTCATTCAACTGAAACTTGTTGTATTTTCTTAGCAATTTATCCATTGGCGCAGTGATCTATGCATACCCTTCATAAATTTTCTATAGTATCTTGTGTGTCCCAATGTCACTCCTAACTGACGGACTAATTTTGGTGGTGGTAGATTAACAATTACTACAATCTTGGCAGGATCTTCCAGCAAGCCTCGTTTGCATACTGTATGGCCCAATAGTATCCCAAAAGTTGTTCAAAAGATACACTTCTTGATATTTAACTATATTTGAAATAGGCTGCATCTTTCTAACATCAGCCTCAACACCCCTACATGGTCTTGCAATAGACTATAGACTATCCAATCGTCCAAATATACGTCAAGAAACTGGTGGATGAATTCTTTGAAAGGAACTATGACTACTCTAGAAAATATTGTTGGTGCATTCTTCAGTCTGAATGACATGACTGTATACTGGTAGGATCCCCATTCCGTGGAAAAAGTGGTCTTGTATCTGTCTTCTGGTGCTATCTTGATCTGATGGTATCCTGAGAATCCGTTGGTGAATGAATAAGATTCCTTCCCTCCTACGTTCTCCAACACCTCATATGTGAAAGGAGTAGGGAACGGGTCATGTAGGCATGCATCATTCAAATTTATCAAGTCGACACATATTCTTATCCCCCCTTGTTTCTTCTCCTGAACTACCATTGGGCTTACCCATTTAGATTCCTCTACAGGTTCTATGATTCTAGCCTCCAAAATCCTATCGATCTCGGCTTTGAATTTTTTATTACATATGGGGTTTAGTCTGTATGGTCGTTGTTTGATCAGTCTTGCCTCATATCTGAGTGGTATATTCATTTTGCCTAGCTCTCCCGATATGCCTTTCATTTCTGTGAACGTTGTTGGGAACAGGTAACTGTACTCATGCAATAACTCTGTTATTATTTCCACTGTTTTCTCGTCCTAGTAGTCTCCAATGCTGACCATTTTGGGATTCTCAACTATCCCAATGTTGACTTTCTTCACCTTGATCGATGCAACAATTACTTATGATTCCAGAGGTGGACCTTCCACTTCTCTTTCTCCTTCAACTTCCTCGATCTGAATATCGCGCGAGTCATCTTCATCTGGTGCTTATTCCTGCATGTGGTAGGATGACATTAGTTCTTTTACTGTCTATCTGTTTTGATGTTGCTCTTCTATCATGAGTTCAACTTCTCGTTCTTTAATGAATATCACCCATCTAATTTGTTTAAGTGTTGCATCTATGTTGGGGTTCTCATGCTCAAATGAGAAAGTGACTGCAAAGTTTTTATGTAACACTGTCAAGTTTTTAGTTCCTTCGTCTAATTCCTAGTTTGTAAACTAGTTTGTTGGGATGCCTTCTAATGTGTGAAAAAAATGATAGGACCAGTCCTCTGGTGGTGTCATTTTCCATAGCCCTTTGCACTTCTCCAAGTGTTCTATTGGTACCCCCTATCCATCATATTTTTGCAGCTAGGTGCTTCCTTGTTCTGCGCCAAACATAATGCGTAGTAACTACTTACATTGGTATTGATCGTTAATTGTTTCTTTGTGTGCACCCCACCATCTTGCAGGTGTTTCTTTGAGTACTATATCCAGGGCTAAGAGCCTCTAATTTTCTAACACTTTGTCTTCCTACCATGTTAGTAATACTTCTAATTCATTCACCCCATGTAAGCTGGGAGGTTCCATTATCTCCATACCCACCCATCTCATTACGAGGTCTATTCTTGTGCATCTTCTTGTGGATACTTCGTGTAACCTTTGCTACCAATTTTTTAAGCTCGTATCCGAGTCTGACGCACATGAGGTGATGCTTCACCAACTGAGTACCCCATCTACAATTAGGTTCACATAATCTTCATCTCACACTATTTTTCTATATAACTGGTTAATTTCCTTGAGGTCCAAGCAAGTAGGTTCTACGAACCTTTCCCCTTTTGATGGGTCCAATGGCGCTATGACTCTATATTCTCCTAACTTGAAGGTCATCCTCTGCATATTTAAGTTGATTATGGCCTGGTTATCAAACGCCCAATCCAAGACAAGCAGTTTCGGATAAGGTTTTGTGTCATCCATTATCTCAGTTACTTCGAAGTCGGCTTTAGTTTGCACTCCATCCAGATCTACTGTCACTCCTTTTAGTCTTCCAATTGGTAGAACTTTGTGTTGATTTGCTAGTTTTAGCTTAACAAGTGAATATCCTAATGTGGGTTCTCCCATTCATTGCCATGTCTTTTTAGGTAATACATTTACTTCGGATCCTAAATCCAGTATAATATCTCCCATGTTGAAGTCTCCAATGTTGGCGTTTAGTCTGAATTCCCTATTTGTTCTTCTTCTTGTATGCAAATGATTAACTGTTTTCTGTTCTAGATTTCCTTCTACCTCTATGCTACATATTTATAGTATATTTTGTAATGTTTTAACAAAGGATGGATCATTTAGTAGTCTAACACAGGATTGCAAAAAACCCTTAATCGTACTTACTTGTCCCAGTGGTTGTGTTTCTTCGGTGTGATCCAGCGATGGAGGCATATCGTATGCTGGTACTTCCTTGTTATACTGCACAGTTAATGTCGATGCAATGTCTGGCTTCATAAATTCTTATATATCTTACTTGAATGTATCCTTTTCATTATGCACATCAAACTGCTTCCTTGGTTTGGCATTCTTCTTCACCCATTGGTGTTGTGTTGTCTCTTGTCTTACTGCATCGTTTCCTTTTTTAGCTCTTACCCTTGTAACTATGTTGATGTTTCTTCTTTCATCCCTCGCTTCTGCTAAAATCCACTAAACATTCTGATTGTTCTGATTTCTCTTCTCCTGGATTTTCCCTAATAGTGTCGGAAATTCTTCCGTGTTGTGATCTAATGCACGACAATACATACATGTCGCTTGTGGAAGTGGACATTCTCTTGCATAGGGTCCTGGTTGTTGACAATTGTGTCATACCACTGGTCCTCTACCTCTTCCAAAGCCTCCTCCTACTCTTCCTCCACCTCTGTAGCCATCTCGATCCCCCCGTGACGCATTATACTGAGGCACCTACTTATACTGTGCGTTATTATAGTGTGGTTTCACGGTATTGTACTACGGTTGCATAGTGTTATATTGTTGTTGCGCAATGTTATGCAACTGTTGTGCAGTGT
Organism: Picea mariana; assembly: GCA_032191745.1. Taxonomy (NCBI): domain Eukaryota; kingdom Viridiplantae; phylum Streptophyta; class Pinopsida; order Pinales; family Pinaceae; genus Picea; species Picea mariana. The sequence goes on from JASDQU010946996.1 coordinate 26,247, forward strand.
TATACGTGGTTGGTACTTAGTTAAACTGAGGTGCGGCTTTCCCGGTCATCATTTCTACCTCCACCTTGTATGCATCTAATGTTGTTTCGCTCATAAGGTCCATGGATCTTCAATATTTGTCATCATGGCCTACTTACTTGCAAAAGTTGCAGTACGAGCTCTTCGGTACTGTCTGGTACTTTTGCATCATTGGGCAGTGATATGGATCATGACCCTGTTTCTTATAAATATAACACCATAGTCCTTCTCTTGGAAATGGGTCTGGAATTACTACTTCCATGTATTGCGTGAATGTTGGACATTATTTCTTATGGTGTCCTTCTATCCTACATGTGGTACACCAAACGACTTCTCTTTTGTCCTTACCTTTGTTCTGGTTCATTTGGAATGTTAATTTCTTCAGATCCTCCTTCAACTCCTCTATGGTTGGATCTGTCTTTTGATATTGGTTCTCTTCTAGTTGTAGGTCTACTTGTAGAGCCTCTGCCCGTATCTGAAACTTCTGTTGTCTCTATGGATATTTCAAGTGTGGTAGCAGTGAATTAACGAATAGATTCATATGCTGCATATTTGTCATGACGTATTTTAGCTTTCCCTTAAATCGTTTGAATCTATGGTCAATCTCCCATACAGATTCTCCTGGATTCTGTCTAATCTCTATCATTTCGTTCATGTATTGATCCTTTGAACTAGGCTTCTGGAACTCATTTATCATTAGCTTCTTGATATCGCCAATCGTTTTGGATGCCCTGGTGGACCGTTTGCAACTAAAATCATGTACCAATCAAGTGCACGATATCTTAGTGTGATAGCTAACTGTGCAATTTTAGTGTCCTTTTCTGTGATTCGTTTCACTTCCCAGATATTTTCATAGATAAACATGTTCTTCTCCAGGTCCTCTGACGCCTCTCCTTTGAATTCTGGTAACCTGATGGTGGGATCATGTCCTGCCATCCTAAATGTTAAACTAATACCTCCGCGTGGTGTAGATACTTGACTAATGCTTCTTGAACTGGCTCCCCTAGTTGTTGTTCCTTGTGTAGATGTACTTCATGTTGTCTTCCTTCTCCCAAAATTYGGTCATCTAAATGGTGGTGTTATTCTTGGTGTATTAGTCGCACATGGGTTTATGGGTTCCACACTGACACTGATAGTGCTACCTTTTATTTCTGCTATTGGACCTCTCATCTTCCTCTCATATATTGTGCACATAATTTATTCAATCTTCTCCACATCCTGGAACTCCTCTACCTCCTTTTCATCACTTTACAAGCCTTCCCTCACGGCTACAACTCTCTTCTCGGTGTTCACCTTATATTGGTAGGGTACTCCACTACGCGTATTTCCAGTTGTTTCCATGATCCACTTGAACTAGTCTTCATCCATCATAATTGGGTCCAATGCCTCCTCCTTCTTTCCTTTATCCCCTTCTCCTGTCAATGCTTGTAGAAATTTTAATACAAATTATGTATTTCCTAGATTCTCCTGATCTAACAAATATATGCCACTGTTAAATACATAATTGTTTTTACTAAAATTCTTGTGGAATTTAAAACATGGTCGCCAATTGCAATATCAAGAAGAGAGATCAATCACACATAACACAGATGTTTTACTGGGAAAACATAAAGCTAAAAACCCCACTATCATATATTATGTATATATCATGGATCATGAAACAATCTCATACAAAACTCTAATCCAAGAGATCTCAGTATAATATACAATCGTCTCACACTGTCATACAAAAATTGGCAAATGCATGTGCTAATTTACCGCCTCCAGACAACCTCCCTCCTCTACACAATCCCTGCTAATGGAAAACCCTACAATAAATGAATCCCTCTTGCCTAGGCTACACATTCCTCATGGGCACATCCAATGTGTGTGTGGTTGCATGAGTGCACCCACTAAAGTCACAACTGATAGTCAAACTGTCCCTTTCACCTTCATCTCAACTGGGTCTCCACTGGATCTGATATGCATGTAGTTAATAGTGGTAAATCTTCAGTTGCATTTGAGACCACTGATTTTGAATTAATTAATAATTAATTCACTGATCTCTCACTAGTGTAAGTTCAGTTACAACTAGTTCAATTGAACTTAACTCACTTAACTGAGTTAAACTACTTTACAACTCACATAACTACACATATAACTCTGTTACAACTTCGAATCACTCAGTTACAACTAATTCGACTTGCATGTCCCACCAATCAACCTTTGAACTCGAATTTCCTATAGCTAACTAATTTGCCACTTCAGTTAACTATTTCCAAGTGCTCATTGAGAATAGATTAATATTTATTGTCCAACTATTATTAAGGGATAATAATAGTTGACATACATCTATAAATATAATTTTCTCACCATCTATACATATAAAT
>JASDQU010946997.1:0-31875 GCA_032191745.1 Picea mariana
TTGTAGAAAATAACTTCTTATTTCCTGACATGTGGTTAGAACACCCTAAATCTAAATACCAAATATCTTTAGTGCCATTTTCATCTTTGTCATAAGATAAAAATAAATTGTTTGAAGAGGCTTCATCACCTTCTTGAGCATAATTAACACCTTTGTTATTATTACCTTTTTTTAATCTACAATCCCTTTCAAAGTGACCATACCTTTTACAATAATAACACTGGATATTTCTTTTATCAAATCTGCCTCTGGATAGGTGCGAATTGTTCCCATAACCTTGCGATTATGAAGGAAAAAAGAAGATGGGCTTTGTCAACTAGGCGTGGTGGGCATGGCAGTTGAAGCTCACAAGGTGAAGCGTGGTAGGAAGGTAAGGCACAACACCTAAAGGTTGGTAGAGCAGTTTCAATTAGTAGAGTTAAGCATGGTTGGCGGGTGACAATGGCAGGATTGGAAAGAGAGGAATGAATGACATACCCACCCTTAGGTTTTGAGAGAAGAGACATACCCGTACCCTCATTAATGTTCGGAGAGGAATGACATACCCGTACCTGAGCTCAACTTAGTTTGCTTCTTCGAGTAACCTAATAATTTTTCTTGCCTCGGTAAGGATTGGTATTCTTCTCAAGCGACGAAGCTTTTTCTTCTCCCGATCAGTTATATATTCTATGCCTTGGTATCCGGTAATTGTGAAATTGCAAAGGAGGAGGCACGAAGTGAGCGAGTGCTTCGTTTTTCCCTTATATATCTATTCCTACCCAACCAGGGCCTTAGAAACACTGCCAGTTCAGAAACAAGGAGCTTTCTATCTGACCTTACTGGCTTAGAATATATTGAGCTAGGGTCTGTTTTGCATCTATATTCGCTCGTAAAAAAGAAAGAGACATACCCACTTAACTGGTAATTGAAACAAGAGAGCTTCTGGTTCTCTAGTGGGATATGCACTGAATATGGGATCTTCAACTTAGATGGATGGCTTACTGCTAAGCTCACCCCGATTTTGGTTCTAGGCAACTTACTTGACCTATGACAGGAGCATGTAAGAAACCTGATGGAGGAGCCGTTGCTAAGGCATAGCCCTCAAACTGAACCTTTTTACTGCTAGTCACCCGACTCTCACACACCAAGGAGAGGTACAAGCACCCCAATGCACGTTGCAAGACGGGGGTGGTAGATTGCCTCTCTTGACGGGGCTGCACCCATTATGTAACTATTCTTGAGTGGAGGAAAAAAATTAAACAAATGCTTGTAGAAGTGGGGTTTTTAGCATGCAATGTACTTGCCATGCGGAGGGTGAAAGCTCGAGCTGGCGAATGCCTTTCACAAGAGGGGTTGTGGCTACAGGAAAAGGGTTTAGCATGAAGAGGGTAAAAGGCCCAACTGGAAAATGCCTTGTGGGGAGTTCTAGTAGTGAAGCATGTCTTCCACTGGGAAATTTGAAATTCCTACCTGGCAGTTTGAAATTCTTGACCTTATTTCAATTTCAAGAAACTATTAAAAAAAACAGGATGCATTACCAAGTTTTACTTTTGTTTTATTATTTTATTTATTTTATTTTATTTTATTTCTTGTATAAGTAAGCCTTAAAGAGACGTCCACTAATAAAACGGATTTCCTAAATAAATTTAAACTAATCGTATTTGAGTTCGGCCTGGGGTGAAAGAATCAGACTTGAGAGAGAGTTGGTGGGTGGAATAATGAGCTGCTAGAGAGATGGTTGAAGCCCATTACATGGAGGAAGGACTACTTGCTATTTTTGCCCAAGGTAGGGCAAGACCCCTTACATTTTTTTATGGAAAGGTCAAAGTTATTGTTATAGCATTAGCTACAACGCGCTAGAATAAGATTAAAAAACTGCACATTATCTGAGAATAAATCACAACAATATCATTCTCAGACACATAGTTGGAACGTTTGTATATTCATTTTTTCTTTAGGAATGCTTTCGTTAGTTGTGCAGTGAGTCATTACATCTAACTTCGGCTAAATGGATTATGCTCACGTTTTTTATTAATGTATTTATTATGAATGTAAATCTATTTTGGCCTATGTAAAAAATGGCCATTTCCTTGTATCAAAACAATAGTACACTTCGCTAATCACCATCGCAATTTAACCATAATCACCAAATATTTCTATTGATAACAATTTTTATTATCATGAAAATTTAATTACTTTGGCTAATAGATTAGGTTGATGTTTTTCAAAATGTATATATTAGGATTGTATATCCATTGGTGAGTGTTAAAAACGCTTATTATTCTCTATCAAAGCAATATACACTTTGTTACCCTCTCTATTAAAACAATATACACTTTGTTACCCACCGTTATAATTGTGATGTGAGTCCAAACAAAATATTTATTATGAAACGAGAGGATAACTATCCTTTTAACAGTGAAAAACATTACATAAAGTCATAATAGATTCCCATATTCCACCAACAATAAATAGTGAATGATGGCAGACTAAATTAATTGGGATATACAAGATCAAATTTGAAACACTTTGGTGGAGATGCGTAATGTGCTACATTGTCTTAGTAGTATTATGGAAAGAGAGTTGACATCAATTGTATAGGTTATGCCAATTTAATAATGATTTGCATAAATTATGGCCAATTCAACAGTCAAGTGTTGTGTAACATCTTGGAAAACTCATGGCTAGAATTGCCTCCCTGTTATCTGCCTGGAAGCCACAAGGTCGAAAAGTTTTTGTATGTCTTTCCATTTGAACCACAGCTAGAAGCCTTATTTTCAATTGGTCTAATATTGTTCCCGGACATTCAAGAGATAAACTAGTGTGTAACAAATTTGTCACAGGTTTGCAGCAACAATAGAAAGTTGTGCATATTTTTATGTGTTGTAAATTATTGTACTGGGTCTCCAATGTAGCATGATTGGGGTCTCATCTATTCCCTGATCGCAACAAGTTATCTACATATTTTTTGGCATTAGGGCTTTTTACTTACAGGTTGTTCTAGTTTATATTTGTAGTGTAATCCCAGAGTGTGATATTATTTGATCCATAAGTTTATGCTCTTGTAAGTTCTATTGGATTTCTCACTGGTCCTGCAAGCTATTGACTTCTTGTGGTGTAGCCATTATTTTGGGAACCTTTGAAAAGATGACAAACAATTGTCTTTTCCATGAGCCCAAGGCTATTGTGACTATGGTAAACTCTCTGCAGAGTTAGCATTTTACTACTTCATAGATGCTTCTATACTTTTATGCATTCCCTGAAAGCATCTCTCTTCATCTATGGTGTTGGTTTTGAAATATCTGCCGACCTGTTTTGAAGGGAGGTTTTCATTTTTCTATTTATGTATTCCTTCTTTCTTGTGTATTTTAAATTTATATAAACAAATATACAAAGCTATGCCAAGCTAAACTCTCGTTCGAAAGCTGAAAATTTCTCTTCCAAGAACAAAATTTGTTGTTGCTGCTGACAAAATCCTCACTTGATGTTGCCCTTGTTTCTCCTCATTTGCAAAATGGTCATTTAGGGCTTGGCGTGCTTTTGGAGGCCTTTTCCATATTAAAAGAGAGAGGAAATGCAGGGGACACATCAGGCGCACCCTTGTCCTCAAACGGTGGGAAATGCAAGGGACACATCTAATGTAAAACATCATAAAATAGTCCAATGACTAATACAAGGTACTGACTTAATCTTGGTACAAAAATTATCTTATTGGTTCTGCAAATACTAACATTCCATCTCCAAAACATCAACTCAACCTTGTTAGTGTGATTCCCTGTTTTGAACTTGTAGGGTGTCAAATTTTTCTTCCTTTTATGGAAATAGTTATTATATGCACTTTATTAGTGCGATTCCTTGTTATGAACTTGCAGGGTTTTGTCAAAGTTTTCTTCTTTTATGGCAATACTTGTTATATGTTTGGTAGTATAGATGCATCATCAGCACAAACTATCAGTATTAAAGGGTAAGATATTTATCTATGATTATATATTTTATTATTATGGTTGTTATTATTATTATTATTATTTTTCTAATTTTTTAAATTTTATGTATTTAATAATTTTTAATGTGTATGAATTTTAATTTTTAAAATTTTGATTATTAACATTATAAAGTTGACGTATGTATATACAACTTGTTACTTTCCTACAATAAGGACTTGTTGTTTTCAATAAACTTCCTTCTTCTAATAGATTACAATAAGAGTTGAGCCTAGAAGAAGAGGGCCACACATTACCCTTGTTAACTTAGTAATTGATGTTGCATATGTTCCTCTTGATATAAATAGATTGATTGAGAATCGACCTACCTTCTTGAAGTGACATTTCTGAGGTGGCCTTCCTGTCCTATGGCTTTGATATTCTGCCTCTCAAGTTGGTTCGAAAGTCACATATGAAGCATTGTTGCATAGAGTTGGCTGAAAGTGTGTCCAATCATGGTAGTCACGTAATTAATAAGGTTTTATGTCTTCACTGATTTAAATATGTGGTGGATAATATGTTGCAATCAAGAAGGAGGTAAATTGTACAAACAAAGAAAAAAATAAAACAAATAAAAAAATCTCTTATGTAGAGTCAATATCATGTTCGAGGAACTCCGCTTGAAGGCCTTTTTCATCGATATCCTTGAGTGTGTTCACTCTCCTAATGTCTCTCTTGGGGAGAATAAATAATTGAAAGAGAGAGTAATATTAAAAAAAACTTTACTGGTCATATTTAATGAAATTTCAATTAAGTTGCCAAAATGTAGTCATACTGAATAGGCTCCTTGGAGACAAAGCAAAACTTTTTGCAAGGTAACATAATAGGCTCCTTGGAACCAAAGCAAAACTTCTTGCAGGTTTTTTTAGCGAAAAAATATATGTTTCTATGTTTAGTAAACCTAACGTGCAAAAGAAGCAATCCTAAGCTATTTAAATAACTCACATGTTCTCACGTATCCCATTGACTTCTTGATTTTCTCTTAGTGTGAATCAAAAGTTGAGTGCAATCAATGGTTTTAAAGGTATGCTTTTTAATTTGTGCAAAGTTGACTAAGCTTCTTAGTGGGCTAAGATTGTCTTACTCAATTCACAACCTTACTAATGTAAATTAAGTTGACACTCATTAACTATGGTGTAAACATATGAAAATGTGTGGATAAATTATTTACTTGATGTTAATTGATTATTTAGGCTTGTAGTTAAAAATAGAAAAAAAAAATACGGGATAACTTAGATGGGTGTTATACATTCAACATTTCACTTATTTACTTACTAAGTTTTACCCCACATTGAACATCATTGTCCTATCGTGTATTTATTTATTTAGTTATATTAAGTTTCATTGTTCATAGTATATTTCCCAACTAACTCGGGAGTGGGTTGCCATGCAACCCTTGTTTAAGAAAAAAAATAGATACTAGTACTTTAGATGGGAATTTCCATATCTTCAAAAAAATGTTTGTCCAAATGCATAAATCAAAATGCAAAATGTAGAAAAAATTCAAGTATATATCATCATTTTGTGGTGTGTTCAAGCTCTATTAGGAGCACCCAAATTCTCCTTCTCATCAGATTTCAAGGAAAAATAGAAGAAAAGAAAAATTGTATGAGAAAAAATTAAATAAATAATTCAAAGGATTTATTCATTTTCAAGCCTATAACCATTGACATTTTGATGTGATAAGTTGTTTCTCTTTGTCATATCCTTGCTATTCGTTCATAATTTCCCTCTAGCCTTTCTTGTGTAGTATTTTGACAAATGTGAATCACCCAATCCGATGTGATAATTTGTTGTTCATTATCATATCCTTTTTATTATTTTCGACAATTTCCCTCTAACCTTTCTTGTGTAGATTTTTTGACAAATGTGAATCACCGAGTGCATGATTTATTTTCTCCTGCCTTAGCGAGAAACCTTAAAGTGTCTACACCAACGTAGATATATTTTAATTTTGGATCTAACACACACACACACACACACACACACACACAGATATAATTGGAGAAAACATAACACCATAGACTGAGTTAACATGTCAAAACACAAGATATATATATCTTTTTCTATCTCGCCACTACTTTAGCCCGCTTAAATAAGTCCTTAGGTCAATAGTTCAGGAAATTTTTCTTCCCTCTTTCATTGGCTTTTAATCTAAAGATCCTCAATTTTTGAAGAGGCATGTTTTCAGTTTCTCTCTATATATGAGATTCTGGTACGATTAATTATGAGAGTGGAGATACCATATGATGCTAAAGAATAATTACATATATAATAGTAGCATTGTCGAAGGATTGATCTTACTATAAAGGTCAACTCTTCGTTTTCAGGTTAATTAGGACAAGCAAGTTGGTCAATGAGGGAAGAAATAACATAATTACATATATGATATATGCATTGTCTTCCTTTATCTATGTAATTATGCCAAAGACAGACACAACTCCATACTTGGATGATGGGTCTTTTTCTCTTCCAAGCAATAGTGACCCTTTGGTCCTTTTCAGAGAGTGATTCTTCAGAATTCATTTCAAGGAAGGTCTCTAATTCATCCATCTCTTTCCTTTATTCCTCTCACAAAGACAGAAGGAATAAGAGCATAGAGTTTGTTCACGTCTGTCGAAACACAAAGAAAGTTCTCTCTAAACCTATCATGGTATCAACAAACCTCTATCTTTCGATGCTTCGAATGATCAATAATCATTTTCCATAGTAAAAAATGGGTAAATAATGAAACGAATATTAAAAAGAATATTCTTCACTAGGTCAAAAATGGGAAAATGTAATTTGTTCTTTCACCATTGTGTTTCTACCTCTTCCATAGTAAAAAAACCTTCTTTTGGTTGAAACTTCAAGTAAGGATTGCGAGCAGATCAACGAATGATTCAGACTCTCATTTTCTCTAAGTAAGTGCTATTCTCTTCCTCTTTCATTAATAGTCTTTTTTTTTGTCATTTCTAGCCATTTTTGGGTGATTTTGAGCTTGTGGAAAAGCCCTAAAATGCACCTCCCGGGTGTCACAGGTTGCCCATATCGGGAAATGTGACACTCTACAGTGTCACGATATTTCCCAATTGGGAACTGCGACACTGTCACTCTGTGTATAATGCGCAGAGTGCGATACTCGGAAACCCAATTTTCTCTTGGATTTTGAGAAGTGATGCTTGAAAATTTCGGTTCTTGGCTGATAAATAAATTCTATATTGATTGTTTACAGGATTTTGACCCGTTAAAATTTTGGAATGGAGGGAAAGAGAGCACGAATTAGAATATCAAATTGTCGTTAATGACCCAAATACTATGTTGGTTCTCCAAAGGTGTGGATTGTCTAAATTTTTCAAAATCCATGGCATGAGGGATCAGGTTACATCTCTAGAGCTCTTGGTGAAGATGTGGGAACCTGACGAACAAGTGTTCAAGGTCGATATCCATGATTTGGCTTTGGAGATTGAAGACATCTTTTTTTAACTAGGCTCTCAAGGCGTGGAGAGTGAATATCGTTGTCTGGATTCAAGGGATGTGATGATAAGACTGTGAATTATATTGCAAAACATTGCATTGATGGTACAAGGAAAAGTAGTGGGAATATTCCCATTAAAAATGTGAGGGACCCCTCCTTAATAAAAATTTTATTTACCATTACTCGAGTTTCCAGAAGTGCATCTCCTTATTTTTTCACCAACTCTCAGATGCAATATGTGGTAGATTACATGGATCCAACAATGTTCAATTGGTGCGAGGGGTTACTCGAAAATATGAAAGATCAGTTGACAAAGTACAAGACTAGTTGACTAAAGAAGTTTGGTTATGGGTCAATCTTAGTCTCTTTCTTCCTGGAAAGAGTTCCACTTTTGCACTTACAGTATATGGTGTTAGAAAAATACCCCGACCCATGAGAGCCTCAAATGAAGAGGTGGGTGGACCTGATGACGCACCATGGTGGCAGTCCCATAGTCTCCTATGATGAGAATTTATTCAAATATATGAAGAAACAACTCATCATGGTAGAGGACTATGCCTACGAAGGAATGAATTTCCAAGGAGATCCATATATGATCCTTCCAATGAGGTATCAATGGACTCATGCAGGTTAAAAAGAAACCATTTTTTAAATTTGATTTGATTTGATTTTTTGGGTGTATTGAGACAAATTTTATTTCAACATGCAGATATTGGATCATCCAGATCGTATGGGGCATCACAAATGCATAGGCAGGGTGAGATAGGTGCGATGGTGGCTTAGAACCGTGAGAAAATATAGGAGCGCGAGAATATTGAGCATAACCTCTAGGTACTGACCATAGGCATTCTAGACGTTCATATTGATGACCTACTGTGTCAGTACCAGTGGAACACAATAGGGATTTCTGGATGTATAGCTCGTATGCTCTGGAGGGTAACTTAGGAAGTAGTGTGCTATCATGAGCACCATTAGGATTTATTTTAGTCTTTTTGACCATCGACATGTATTGATAAGAAAGTTATAGGCTGTCTCAACACATTTTGTAAACTTTTTGGAACCTTAATATAAAGCGATTTCTACTTTTGTCTTATTTAGTACAAAGTGTGTATGTAATATTTACAAATGTTGCAAATTATATCTAACACGTGATTATATAAAGCATCTGTCAATGTATTTATATTCATTGGAATATGTTGAAATTATAAAGAATCAAATTCTCTTTCCAAGAGACGAACCCTTAAATATACTCGTTAAAGAGTAGGACTTCGGATAGAATAAACATTACTTAATTGCAATACCATAAGTTGAGAGTCAGGTCGTACAAATAAGTGTCGAATAACAAGTTAAATGGATTCAGTTAATAGTTCAATGACTGCACTATATTCTGCAATATTATTAGTTGCATGTCCAAGGCATATACCATGTAGACTTATCAACTCATCAATGGGCGTGTAGATTTCCATTGCAGTAGATGCAAGGTTTTTAGTACTATGGCTAGCACCATCAAAAAATTCGACATAAGGTAGAAGGGATGACGACATCTGTAAATCAATCACAATGCAAGATAAATAGTAGGAAAAAATCAATGAAAAAGGAAACAACAACACACTAAAGTATGTTACAATATTTACAAAGCACTTATGCAGAATCACTCTAAGCATAGTATTGTTTAAGGTAAATCCCATTTCTGGGTTCATCCAAGGAAAATCCATCATAATCTACCAGCTCATAATCTACACACATTTAAAAATGTAAGGGCCATGCCAAATGGGATCAAATTTACCAACCCCTAAATTTTCACAATCCTGGTCATATAGAAGGACCAAGTCACCTTCAAAAAACCACGAGGTCTAACGGTTTTATCATATTGAGCTTTGACATGTTTTTTATGCGTTTCATTAGTCAAGGTGGCATCACGACGAGTTTCATCTGGTTGTGTCACATGTAAAAGGCGTTCTTCCTTGGCTGAGGTATTAGGAAGTAATTTGACGGCTAGTTTCAAAGATGGTATTTCACATTCAATCAATAACATGACTTATAAACCATGCACTAGCTGAAATGGCATAAAACCCATAGCAGTTTTAACCAAAGTTCGATATTCCCATGATGCCAAAAAAAGCGTCGTATGCCAATTCCATTTATGAATCCATATAATTCTGCGAAACATAGTCAACAAAACTTTGTTGTTAGCTTTGACTTGGCCATTGGCCTGCAGATAGTATGGAGTTGATTTTTGATGTCGTAAACCCAACTTGGTGGTTAATTTATACATCATATAATTGCGAAAATGAGTGCCATGATTAGTGATAATGGCTTGAGGAACACCAAATCGAGTAATTATGTGATTAAAAAAGAAAAGAGCTACAATTTTCTTGGTATTTTTATATGTAGGCATCGCCTTGACCCATTTAGTAAAATAGTGTACAACAAAAATAATGTAGCCATGCCCCCTGGATGAGTGAGGGTTACATGTCATGAAATCAATGCCCCATTTTGCAAATGGACCAGCGAAATCTACAGGGTGAAGAGGAGCAGGAGGAGTGTGCAAATCACGATCATAGATTTGGCATGCATGACATTTTTAGACCGCAAGAATGCAATATTTAAATAATGACGAACAAAAATACCACACCCATAGAATTTTTTGAGTTGTGGCATACCCGAACATATGACCACCACATTCTCTAGCATGGAAGTCATTAAGGGTTCTCTCATCTTCCTCATGCATTAAACACCGTTGAAAAATGGAATTGACACCACGACGATAAAGTGTATCACCAATAATGATGTGTTGGAGAGCTTGATATCGAATACCACGACATTCGGTACTAGAGAGATCAGGTCAAAAGGTATGGGTTTGGAGATAGATGATCTTATCTCTGTACCACAAATCGGAAGAGATGATCAGAAAAGGGGATTCATCAGGACTATATCCTTTTATTAGACTCTCAAATTCAGGTGAGGGAAGGTCACAAATCATCTCAACAAATACCAAATATTTCTTAGATTTGGATTTCTCAAATTCCAAATAAAACTATTGTAGGATGACAATCCATTTCGAGTATTTCCCCCCCAGCACTTGGCGAGTTAAGATATGTTGCATGGGGTTACAATCAGAAATAATGGTGGTTTTGTGCAATAAGATGTAGTGACGAAAACATTGGACAACTTGGATATTAGCCATGGCCAATTTCTCCACATGTGTATATTTGATTTCAGTAGGAGACAAACTCTTACTCAAATAGTAGACCACATGTTCATTGTTCGAATCATCTTCTTGTACCAACACCATAACAATGGTATTGTCAGAAGCAACAAGGTAAAGAAAATAATAATGACTATAATCCGAGGGATGGTAACAACGACATATTAGTCAATGTGTGCTTTAGAGAATCAAAGGTTGTTTGAGGAGTGTCATCCCACACAAAGGGAACCCATTTTTAAGAAGCCGGACAAAACCCTTGGTTAGTTCTGCATATTTGGGAACAAATCGACATCAAAAGTTTGCCTTCCCTTGCAAACTTTGGAGTTGGTGTAAATTTGAAGGAGCATGTAAATTCAATATGGCCTTGATCTTCAAGGGATCAACACAGATCCCTTGCTTGGATACATAAAACCAAGGAGACGTCTCAATTCCACACAAAATACACATTTATGCAGATTTAAGCGAATATTGTAAAAACACCATCTAAGACAAAGAGCTCAAAGATGTGCAGGATGATCCTGATGTTGTATGGAATGTGCAGGTAAGTCATTAATATAGGGTTTTACAATATGATTAATATCATGAAAAGCGTAAGACATAGCCCGTTGAAAAGTTGAGCCGTCATTTTTTTAGTCCAAAAGGGAGTTTTTTATAGGCAAAGGTACCCCAAGGACAAATGAAATTGGTTTTGTGTTGATCTGATGGTAGTATATTAATTTGATTATAGCTAGAGAAACCATCAATAAATGAGAAAATTTCATTGTTAGCACAATCATCAACGATCTGGTCGACGAAAGGGGTTGGGTAGTTATCTTTAGGACAAGCCCTATTGATATCCCTATAATCAATACATATGCAGATCATACCTTGTTTCTTAGTGACATGAAAAATATTTGAAATCCAATCAGTAATAGGTACAAGATAAATAAAAGCGAATTTAAAAAGTTTTTCAACTTCCATTTTAATAGCAGTATATTTTCGTAGATGAATGGGGCGAATTATTTTCTGAACAGGCTTAGCTTTAGGATAAGTCTTAATTTCATGAATAATGATATTCACGTCAATTCCAGGAATTTCTTCGTAATACCAAGCAATTATATCACAAATGTTTTTGAATAGGGTTGTGTAAGTGTGTATTTCATTAGGAGAAAAAGAGGCACCGATATGAATGTTTTCCATGATACCTGGTTTGAATGAGATATTGATTGGTATAGTAGCGGATATGTTTCCCAAATTTCATTCAGATAAAACATCATGATGAGAATTCATAAATATCTCAGGTAAGACAAGAGTGTCAAGATGAGTCTCAATAGTCTCGGGCTCAAGGAAGAAAGAGGAACGATGATGACTATCATCCCAAGGGGTTTATTCCAAAGACATGACCTCTAAGATACTCTCATCAATAGAGAAAGTATTGTCAAAAGGATCGAGAGATGCCATAGAAATAATCCAACAAGAGTGAGAGTACTCATCTAAGATGTGATTCATGGGTTCACTTGTGTCAGAAGAAACCACAAAGGCAGATCATATCACTTCATAAGATATTTCAATTGGACTAAGTGGCATTCTGTTTCCGTAACTATCATATTCAAATGGACTGGGTACCACCCAAGGATCATATGAGTTAAGGGATTTACTAGTATCAGTTGAAATCATGTTGACCTAGGTGATAGTTGGAGGAATGTTAGGTGGTGGGAGTGGAAAAGTTCCCATCATAGATAAATATTTCAAAAGACCCACTCCAACATCATCATAGGAATATGGGGTTTTCTCGATAAAAGGAACACTACCAATGCATGAATCAAAATTAAAGTATGCGAGTTGGTCTAACGTGACTATATTTCCTTGATGGGGGAAACATAGTACAAGAAACAAAGTAGAAACTACGATCGACATAGCATAAATCCAACTACAACCTAGCAGAAGATTATAATCGAGTGGTGCATCGACAACTTCTACTTCAACTGTGACTGTCTTACCTTCTAATTCAACTGGTAATGCAATAAGTACTCCAAATGGTTTAAATCCTCTACCATCGAATGATTATAATGTATTAGGTAATTGGTTAATTGAATAAGAACCAATAGCTTTCCAATAGTTAAGATACATCACATAGGTCGAATCTCCTTCATCTATAACAACATGATAAATAGTATTTTGGCATACACTAACTTGAATTTGGAATGCAAGTTGGTGAGGGAGCCTTGGAATATGTGTTTCCAAGTCAAAATCTATCATATCCACATCACTAGGGTCAATCCCACCAATGGTTGACAACAATGCTCGTCATTGTGTAGGGAAAGTTTGGAGGACTTTGGGGACCGACATCATAGAGGGAGCTTGAGCTAAATATTCCACAATATTGTAGTTCTGAGCATCTCGTGCATGCAGACTAAAAGATGGCCTACGAACAACACCTTTTGGAGGTGGTCTAATCACTATGTCTGAACTTGGTCGATCAATCTGTAGAGGACTAGTAGGTGGTGGGGTAGACGTAGAAGGTTTCTCAACAACACTTCTTATCGAGGAAGGATAGTCTTTGGCTCGTGTTGTGAGTGAAACCTATTTATCTTTATCTGTTGTACACATAAGTACATAAGAGCTTCCTGATGCAGAGGGTTGTTCTAAAGTAATCATTTGAGTTTGATGAGAGGGAAAAGGATTGGTCAATACAACGGGTGCGGTTGAAGTTCCTTTAAGGAAACTATTTACATCGGCATGATGCAGACAATCTTTAGTGTAATGATCCTCATCACAAATGAGACAAGGATATTTCGGTTTATGTTTATCCTTATCTTCAGTAGGTGGGGTTTTTGGTTTTTCTTGTGGTTGGGCAGTTTGTTTTGTTTTTCCTTTTCCTTTTTTCTTATTTCCAGTTTTATCAGTTGGTGTAGATTGAACTTCGTTCACCTCATAAGTATTACTAGAAGGAGTGGCAGGAGGTGTAGTATTTGGAGTAGTCGTAGTGGTGGGAGTTGGCTTGGGGTTGGGAGTTGTCTTAGCATTCTTACTTTTAGTCTCTTTATTAATAGAACCAATCACACCATCATCAAGGTGATATTCCATAGGAGGTGTTAGGGTTGGAATTGTTAATGAGCGAGGAGCGTGAGGAATCATATCGTATAATGTGTCAGTCTGAGAATATACCAAATCAAGATACTGAGCACATCTAATGGCTTGTTCCTCGGTAACTTCTCCTCCCATAGAAACATCTCAAGCAATGGGTCCTAGAAGAGAGTTAGTGAACCATTCAGCTAGAAATTGATCAAGAATATGAGCTTTGATTAATCTTCTTCATCGTCTTCACTCATGAATATGATAAAAAATATGGGTAGAGGTGGTTTGTCGAAGTGAAGGTAAAAGCTCAATACTTGTTTCATATCAAATAGATAGTTGAAAATGTGTGAGGAAGGCCATGACTAATGAATTAAAGTCATGAAAGAATCCTCCAGGTAATTCAATGTACCGCTTAGTTGCAGTTCTTGTAAGAGTTCTTTGAAAAAGACGTAAGCGTATAGAATCATCCATAAATGAATTTGATGAACAAAAAATATGGAAAGTCATAACACGATTATTAGGATCATCTCTTAGTTTACCATCGAACTTTGGAATATTCGAGGATAATTTGGAAGGAATAACTAGTAAAAAAGGAGAGTGTGAAATGGGAGCATTCATTAATCGAGACAAATCTAGTAAATCCAAAGTGGGTAAAAATGGAAATTTTCGGTTAACTTTAGGATACTGGTAACTTTATTCCCATCGGAATACCAGTAGGACCATAAGCATCCTGTAAAGGTGCATTATATATTGATCCTATTGCAGGTTGTTGTTGGGGGTTTTGAGATGTATAAGAAAGGTTAACCTATGGATTAGGCATCCCTCCATGAGAAGGAATACCCATTTGAACAGGTTGAGTACGTAGGGTTCACGGTTCCTGGAAAAGGTTTCCCATGATTAAGACCTAGGAAAACAGGGTTAGAAGGTCCAACTTGGGTAGTTCCAGGAAAAATATTCCCAGGATTGGGACCTGGGAAAGCAGGGTTAAAGGGACCTACGTGACAGGTTCCTCCACCTGAAGGGCCTACCAAGGTAGATTTTCCAGGCTTTTGTTGTGTTCCAAGATTCCAATATGGTTCTATAACCTGTGATTTAGTAAAAGGTTGACCCATAATTGGGTTTTGTCTATCGGCTAAAGGTTTCTCCCCAGCTGGAATTTGTGTCCCAATAGAAAACTGAGATCCAGAAGGATGTAAATCACTTTTTCCTCCAGGTGAGTTTGATTCACCTAGTGAAATCTGGGTAGAAATAGGAATTCGTCCACTAAGAGCATTATATCAAGGAGGAAGTGACTGATATGTCGGAGAGATACTATCTTGAAGAGGTAGATTTTGTGCAATCACCATGGCGCTATTCAATTGACTAGGAAGGACAAGGTTTGTCCCACTTGATACCTTCCCTACGATAGAAACAATATTACCTATTTGTCCCACAACATGACCAAGGAAAATGTTTGATGATGTGGTGATTGCACTAGTAACAACATGTTTAAGTGGTGTAGTAAAAGATGGTTGATTGATACCCAACCTATCAAAAATATCATGACCCGAGGGGGTTTTCCATAAAGGAAAAACTAGAGTTCCACTTGGATCTGATATGTTAGAGGTCTGAACAAGCATTATGAATCCTTCACTTGGACCAAGTTGTCCTGCTTCCATGTTTTCTTCTTCAAAAGGCCTTGGCGGTAATCTAGGATAATCTTCAATTACAATTTCTCCTAAATAATTTACTTGGACTAAAAGTGAACCAAAGGGATTAGCTAATGGTGGGTTTGTAGGAGGGATAAAACCTTCTTGAACACTTGTGCTAACTCCCTTAAAATGTTCAATCAAAGGAGTAGTAGAACTCCCATTGTCAGAGTAATTTCCTTCGTTAGCAATATCTCCACGAGAATTATCTTCTAGTGAATGGGGAGGTATTGGTTGATAATATTCAGGAGGCAATCTCTACATCCTATGTGAGCAAAGAATACCGTCATCAGCCATAGTATAAAGGGTAGAAAATTTAAATCCCACTACAAAAAGAAAACAACACACAACTAACAAACTAGAAAGCAAACCATGCAAACAAAAATTTTCACAGTGAACACACTAGTTGGTGATGAAATCCAACGTCGTGAGAAAACTGTGAAAAGGGATGGGGTAGAGTGGGTGGACTAGTTACGCTGGTGACATGCTTAAAAAAATTACACCCTGGTTCAAGTTCCCTCCCAAAATAACCATGGGTTACCCTACAAGGATCCTGAGTGAGTTTGACCAACGTCCGACCCAGGTACAACAGAGAATTTCCCCTCCACCATCACCTTGTGTAGGAAACCTAATGATTATGGACTCTAAGTTTACCACTTACAACACCCAAGCCTAGGGAAACAATTGACAGTTGGGTATACATGCAAGGGCAAGGTCGAAACCTAAAATCCACTTGAGAGGTGCCTCGGACCAAGGTAAGACCTCCCAAGTGATCCCCAAGTGTCTAATGACACTGTTTGTAATACATGCAGACCACTCCACCATGACCAACAAAGCAAGGCTAATTACTCCATTGATTGCAATATGACCTCTTGATTTACCCTTGTGTGAGAAGGGTTGCCCAGGATAAAGATGTGGCAATTGGATTTATCTCCCTAACAAAAGATCCAATGTTTGTTTGAAAACTTTGGAGATTTTTCCTCACCACTTATTCCAAAGCTCTACAACTAAGCTAATGTCGGTGTGGTACTAGACAAAAAAAATTGAATGAATTTTATTAGCGCTTAGTTTTAAGGGTTGTGGTTTTACTCAAAAGGATGCAGAAGTGAAACTGGTGATGTTTGACCTTGACTCAAAATATCATGCAATAAGATATGAAATGCAACTTTCCTTCGATGAATCCTAATTACATGAGAGAGAGAAGGTACTTTTCTTTTGAAATGAAAAACTCAAAATGAAATTCTTTTCAAGAAAGATCTCAATATTTTCACAAAACAATCAATGACTTAATGATTCTAATTCATCCTAAAAGTCTAAATGCATAAAAATTTTCCTCTTGATTTTAAAATGAAAATAAAAGTAATTCCACTTAAGTTCTTTCTTTTTCAATGAATATGAAAGTTTGTAATGAAAGAAACAAAAGATTATTCAAGGAAATGAATGCATCCACAACTCAATACTTAATGGAAAGATACAATAACTTCCACAATGATATTTCCAAAACTACGAAGGTATTCCAAATGCAAAGCAAAAGATAGAAAATATTATTTTTTTTAAAACAAAAGCCTCAACACAAAAGATAAGAGAAAACCATTCAATAAAGCACTTTGACAAAAGAAATAAAGAGCCAGCTAAGAGACACTCAAAGACCATGATAAGAGATTATACCTCTTTCATATATAGGCAAACAATTACCAAAGTCAAAGTCAAGAAATCATGAATAAATTGAAACAATGATAAAAAACAGACTGCAAGACTGCTAAGAAGACTGTAAAGCAAACCTAAGATTCATATCAAATGTCATATATGAGAACTGGGAAGGAAAAATTCAATAAAAACTTGATTTCCAAAAAGTGTCACAGGCTACTATGGTACACAGAGTGACAATCCAGAGTGTCGTAGGATGCAAGCTATGCATAGTGCGATAGTGTCGCATGGTTATCAAAGGTAGGGTGTGACAATCAACAAAATCTTGGAAAAAAAAAATAAATATTTCCAGTGAGTTTTAGGATTGAAGACTCAGAGATATAAAGAAATGCAAGGTAGAAAATCTAAGAGAACAAATCTGAAGGAAATTCCCGAGTGGAGTCACCAATTTTGTTACTGGAAAAATTGATCTATGCGGACATAGACTAATCTCCCTAGACTTGGAAAACAAGACTAGAAAAAAACAGATAGAACATAGAACTTTCTCTAGGTTAACCTAATCAAATTACCAATTAGCGAAAGATTCATACCTTGTAATCGACGGTTGTCCTCGCTAGTTGTATCTTCCAACTACTTTTTCACAAGACTTATGTATGAGAACATGCAAGAGACACAAGCCAACAAAGGTGAAAGAAAAAAGTATAATTTGATTTAACCTATGCAACTGATCAAGGGGAGATGCAACAAAGATAATCAAATAAAGACAACCTTTGTGGGAAAGAAACTATATTACTGTATTAATGATAATGAAAAGAGATTACAACCAAATTTGCCTTGATGTTGTGAAGCTCCCTCCAACAAGCTCACTACTCCAATACCCACAATGCATCCATGAAATCCATCACCATCAACTGAATCTTTAAGCTAAGATTGAATTCCTCAAAGCTAAAGAATTACTAACAATCCTTCAATGAAAAACCAGAAGCAAAGTTATCAATCACTCAATATTTTATATTAGCCCTTCCTCATGAGAGAAGCCTCCTTCTATAGATTGAAGATGACAATGGTGAGGAGGTTAGGATGAGAGGTTAGGATACCCCAAGATCATGAGTACGGGTGATATACAAACTGATTGGAGAACACCTCATCTCGAAGATTCTCTTCTAGAATCTTCTCGAAATCCACCGTTTTCTCCCTTTTTAAGCAACATCACACCCTGCAATGGTGCAACATGTGACACTTGAGGGTGTCACACCCTGCAGTGATGCAAGATGCAACACTCTCTTAAATTAAGTCTTTAAATGCCCTAATAATAGGTGTGACCCTTTTTTCATGCTTTCCTTATCTCAAAGTAAGGTTCTTCTTCATTAATCATAGCATGTATACTCCTGATGATAGAGGATAAGTGAGTGTCATCAGTTGCAACAAAATATTGCATAACACATATGAATCAGGGTGGTATGTTTTGCTAAAGTTCATCTTGGTCCCAAATCAATATCCCTTTCCAAAAGTTCGATGTGAACTTGGGATCTCTATTAGACAAAATTGTCTTGGGTACACGATGCAACTTAGAAACTTCTCTCATGTATATATCAACAATGTTGGCTGCCTTGTGTGCTGACTTCACTGGAATAAAATGGGAAACTTTAGTAAGATTGCCCAATACTATCATAATAGAATCATGGTGTTTAACATTCCTAGGCAACTTAGTAATGAAATCCATGGTTACAACTTCCCATTTCCACTCAAGAATGGGAAAGGGTTGTAGCAAACCCATTGTATGTCTATGCTCAACCTTGACCTTTTGACATTCAAGGAATCTAGCAATAAAATCAACAACCGCATTTTACATACCTGGCCAATAATATTGTTTTCTGACCGCTTCTATTATCTTCTGGTATCCCGGATGTCTTACATAAGGAACTTTATGCATCTCTGACAACAACATATTTTTCAACTCTTGAACATTTGGTACATAAACTCTACACCTATACATGAGGATTCCATCCTCTTTTAACTCATAACCTTCCAATTTCTGCTACAACATATCTCGTTGTAAATTCACCCTTATGTCTACATAACAATGATCTGATTTGGAAACCTCTAAAATTTTGTCACTCAAATCTGATTTGTACATACTAATAGTTGTAGCATGCATCTTATGAACCCTCCTGTTGAGTGTGTCAGCCGCCTTGTTCTCTTTTCCTCTGATATGATTTATGTCAGAGTCATACTCACTGAGGAATTCTAATCACCTGCTTTGTCAGGCATTTAAAATTGGTTGTCCAAACATATATTTCAGACCGCTATGGTCCATCCTTAGCTCAAATATTTTACCCATGAGATAGTGTTTCCACATCTTCAAGGCATGCACTATGGTTGTCAATTCTAAGTCATGAGTAGCATAGAGCCTTTCATTCTATTTTAGGTTTCTTGATTTGTAACAAATCACATGTCCATTTTGACTAAGAGATCCATCAATCCCTTCCTTGCATGCATCCTTGCACACCAGGAAGTCTTCATATGGATCCACAATCTTTAGTATTAGCGTACTAGTCAATAAACACTTCAAGTGCTGAAAACTTATTACACAATTAGAAGTCCACTGAAACCACACACCTTTCCTTTGCAAAGATGTGATTGGGTGCACAATTTTTCAGAATCCTTTGATAAAACTTCTATAATAACCTTCAAGTCTCATGAAGGACCTCACCTCTATGAAATTTCTAGGCGTTGGCCACTCTTCAATGGCCTTTCTCTTTTCTGGATCCATAGCTATTCCTTCCTTGGAAATGATATGAACCAGATAGTGAATCTGCTTTTGGTAGAAAGAGCATCTGCTCAACTTGGCATAAAGTTGATGCACTCTCAAAACTTGTAGCACCATCCTCAAGTGTTGTTTGTGCTCTTATTCATACTTTGAGTAAATAAGTATGTCATCCATAAATACAATGACAAACTTATCTAAGTAATTTATGAAAACTCCATTCATCAAACACATGAAGACAACTGGTGCATTTGAAAACCCAAAAGGAACCACTGTGAATTTGTAATGTATGTACCTCATTATGAAGGAAGTCTTGTTGATGTCTTCTTTTTTAGTTCTCACTTGGTGATATCCAGATCTGAGATCAATATTTGAAAATATATGTGCACCACTTAGCTGATCAAAGAGGTCATCTATCATTGTCAAAGGATACTTGTTCTTTACTGTTACTTTTTTCAATTCCCGGAAGTCGATGCAAAGTCTCAGCGTACCATCTTATGGGCTCTTAAATTTGATTCTTTCTTCCACCTTATTTCACTATTATGTCATCACATTTAACCATAAACCATCACATTTAATTTAAAATGTTGATCTTTTATTTAATTCCTTTGATTAAAAGAAATAAAAGTAAATGATGTGAATGCATGCTTAATTTATTATTCTTAGTGTATTTTATATGGTTTTATTAATGATAAACTAATTCCTGATATTGTGGGAGATAGGTGTTTCCATACATTGGATCAGGATCAAATGGATTGAGATTCCAACATCCATTCTGGCACTAGTTCCCATATTTTTGCACAAGAGAGCCAGCTTGAAATTACATATCACGTGAATTCGACCCTTCATCCGGTAGCCTGAATTTATATCAGACAGATTCAGACTTTCATCCGACCCTTATTATGGAACTCAGAGTGCAATAGATTTGGCCGTTAGCATAATTGCGGGCGTTTTCGAGAAAAACTAGAACATGGGTTTTTTACCCATTATCGCCCTCTTGCTATGGCTCCTATTTTATTTCGACTTAGACAGTTAAATCTAGCTCCCATATTCAAGTTACGATTTTAAGACTCATTTCCTATTAATAGAACAATTAAACAATTTTCTGGTTTTGAGAGAGAATTGACCCTTTCAGTGGTAGACCTCTCAGACTCTATATATACTTGATCTCGCTAGCATGATAGGATCGAACCAAAGAAACAATTTAAGAACTCTATGTAAAACTTGGCTCTGTTAGTCATTTTAATGCAAATTTATAAATTAAGTTGAGTTTGTGATCAATTTGTGAGATGGAGTACCACAACTGCTCGGGGGGTCCACCAATAGTCTGTGTGTCTCGTTTCTTTGTTTATTCAGATTTCTAACCTCTCTTTTGCAAGAGTTGTTCTAATTTCTCTTTACAATCATTCACTTATAATTTCTCTGTATAATCCATTTCCTTATAACTTTTCTAATTTCCCTTTACTGTTCTAATCTCTTTTTGCACTCATTTCCTTATAATCTCCTTTGTGTATTTTCAGCTGCAGTAGTCACTCTTTTTAATTGTAACTTCACTGTATGTATTCACTTGACTTATTCACACCATGCTGTAAATATAAATCTTCTTTGTAATTGGAGCACTAGGAACTGGGCATGTTTATTAAGAAGATGTTCATGACCAGTTAAAGTAGATTAAATTAACCCTTGCAGTATTGTGTAATCACTATACCTCTATGAATATATTTCTAGTTCAAGTATGACAACATAATTTCTGATTTTAAATCATTTTTGGTAATTAGTTCATCAATCTAACTGTTATAAGAACATGTTTTTAGTATATTGATATTCCTTGAATGGCAAAGTGTTCAGTAGATTGTTTTCTTTCTACTTTACATTTTTCTGTAGAAATCAGTGTTCTAATATGAATTGAGTAAATGAATTACAAAGTTATATTTCCAAGTAAAAATAGTAATTAGAATGGTAATCTTTCATGCCTAGTCTCATCTTGTAACACCCATGTTTCCCCCAGCATGTAATTAATCATAAAATAGGACTACCATGCTAAGGCATGTGGACGATGTAAATGTGTTATTCTTAAATTGCCCATAATTGACTGTTGGGGGGTGAAGCCTTGAAGTACGAGCCATGATATCTTTAGAGGAAAGAAATCAGTTAATGAAGAAAGGACCATTGGTTGAATTATCAACCATCCCCATGAATGGAATCATGGTCTAGCTGCAGAATGTCAGCCCGAAGTACAACCAAGACCTGCAGACCCGAGCTTCCTTCTGACAGAAGGAATAGGATAGGTTGGAAAAACCTTCCTAAAGAAGGAAGGTAAGATACATACACACGGACAACAAGAGAATAGACATCAAACGAACAGTACAAGCTCTTAAAGGAGATGCACGAACCAAAAGGAAGCATAGAGAACACAACCTGAAGGACCCGAACGTGAGCTTGATGCTAAGGAAGCATCTGATAAACCTCGCAGGGTCGCTGTGACAGAGAGATTCTCTCTGAGAGATGGCGTAAATTTCCTAGTGATATCATGGCTTGGCACGGGGGTGGCAAGAGTGCTAAGAATGAATGCCTCTAAGCCTATGGTTGGGTGGAAAGGCACACACCCATAGTCATTTAGCTGGATGAAACTTGTAATAGATAAGTATTCTCCTACCCTATGTAATTGAGTTGTAAATGGGTAATAAAATTAGACATATTGAGAATGTTTCAAGGATGTGCATGATTGCTTAATGGTTATATTGTATCCCTTTTATTTCTTCTTGATTGTATAATTAGGAAAGTAAGAAATTATATGGTCCAGACATGACTTGTACTCGTAAATTCTTAAGCCCTGTGGTGGCTTAGTTAGAGCAATGAACTGTGAGTTCGTCAACCTTGGGCATAGTTTCACGTATGCATGTCGACACTCCCAGACGTTCTGAGTTTCCTGGAGGAAGGAGTCTGCTAAGCTCAGGAGACGTAGTGCATGTAGGCACAGGCTCTCTACGAGGCAAGCAGAGGCTGAGAACCACTTAAGTTTTAGAGTTGATGAATGAGCGCAAGGGGTGTGCAGAAGAATTCTTCCAAGTGTTAAGTTCAAGAAAAAGAGTGCAAAGCTCTTAAGCCACTTCGGAGGAAAAGGTGTAGGAAGGTTAGAAACTCCCGAATGTCGAAGTCTCAAAGTGGATTACAGTCGTCGATCATGGAGGGATGCATGGCACTTGATCTGTAACTTCGAGTATAGAGTACTTCAAATGAAAAGGTGTAGGAAGGTTTTGAACTCTGGAACGCCTAAGTCCCGAAGTGGATCACAGTCGTCAATCGCTGAGGGATGCGTGGCACTCAATTTGTAACTCCGGGTATGGATTACTTCGGAGAAAAGGGCGTAGGAATGTTTGAAACTCCTGAATTTCGAAGTCTCAAAGTGACTCAAGGCCGCCGAAATTCCCAAGGACATGCGAAGTCGGATCATGAACTTTGGAGGTTTGCCACTCCGAAGGATTCACGTGGTGGTTGTTTTGGCCCCTGTTGTCTTGGCGTCTGGTCATAGCCCACAATCATATGAAAGTATAGAGGGATGGAAGAACCTGAAGAACTGGGAGAGGGTATCTGCCAACTCTGAGCTCGGTTCAGAGCATGGAGGTTGTGGCTGGAAATCCCTAGAAGAGCAGAATGGAGTAGAATCCCCGAATGAGGACATCGATTTCTCTTAAGAAGCGCGAAATTTTTATGCCCCACCATGGGTGTGTTACAAATTGGTATCAGAGCATGGTTACAACACTTGGCCTGCTTGGGCTCATGCACGAGTTGCATAAAGAGG
This sequence comes from Picea mariana, assembly GCA_032191745.1. NCBI lineage: Eukaryota > Viridiplantae > Streptophyta > Pinopsida > Pinales > Pinaceae > Picea > Picea mariana. Next base: position 23,586 of record JASDQU010946997.1, read on the forward strand.
TATTGTTATTTTCATTTACTCCTTGAGGAGAAGGACTGCAGATTGAACCTGTGATTTTTGGAATTCTTGTTGAATTTCAACATAATAATTTCTTTAACCCTTTGTCAAAGTGATAACTACTCTTACCGGAGTAGGGATATGCTAATTAACATTAATAATAAGACTTTAATGTGGATATATGAAGGTGGAAGGGTTCTATAAAGGGTATTTGAAGCCCGAAGGAAAGATGACCTGGTGTTCGTAACACTGCCTCTAAGCATGGGCAGTTGGAACCTCAGATATTGATGATGGTTGATTATATAATGGTTAATACCTTTTTGGGCTTAAAGGAATCAGATAGGATCAGGTAGGATCCTTGGCAGTATAATTACTCCTTTATATTAAACTCATAGTATATAACTCCTCATGACTAGAGGAAAGGTGAGATGGGTAAAGTCCTATAGAAGTTGAGGCAAGAAGGTTTTCTTTCCAGTTGTTATAGTATAAAATGGAAAGTGACCCTGGTTGGTTATTTTCATAAAGAGAAGGCAACATCAGTATGAGTTATAACTGTGATATTAGTCATGTAAGCGACTATAATCTCTAACTAAAGAACACTAATGATAAAACTAAGCTAGTATGATGAATACTTAGTTGTGTGTGTATGATTGAGTGCATGGATTTAATGCTTTGTTAAGCTTCTTGATATGAATCCTGATATTAATACTAGTTAGGTATGAATGATATTAAATGTGCAAGTGATGCACATGTATGATGTAAGAGTAAAAGTATACTAAAGGCCCAATATGGTTGCCCTAGTGAGTGAAATGTGAGGAAAGCATAGAACTTGCCAAGATTGAATGAATACCATGGATGCATGGTTGACTCCATTCTGAAGAGTCATGAAAGTTCTGTTTTGAATGATAGCTTAAGGGGAATGTGCTCCATCTCCCGAAGAAAAGCCAGTACATATAGATGAAAGAGTAAAACGAGAAATGATGTTTTGTTGTCATAGTAAGAGGCAAATGATTATGCCTTTGAGGATCACAGGAGAATGATTGTAGACAATCATGAGTTGACTGATTTTAAAGTATAGATGTATGTAGGATATGAAATATATCTATGGCAGCTACACACAAGCTTATGATTATGAATATGGCTAAGTACATCATGGATGTAAGTTAACAAAAACTAGAATATGTGTGGATACATAATCTGGATGCATGTTATAAATGCATGTCTATGTTCCTTAAAGAATGATTAGTAACGAGATGAAGCTAATTCAAGGTTGAGGCCATCATAGCTAGTGATGGATATGAAATGAGAAAGTTGCGTGTTGAAGGAGTTCCCTGTGAAGAAACTGTGTAAGGGCTTTGACAGAACAACATAGTCGCACCCTAATGATTGTTGAAGGTTGGGAAATGGGCTACAAAGACTGCCTATATAAGAATCTTGGATTACATTTTTAAAACAAAATGTGTAGGTGGAAGACTAACAATTGAATGTTAACCACTCTGAGAACCGAATGATAATGTGCATAATGCCTAGGTCCATGACCCACTATGAACATAGAGATATCTATTAAAGCATGTTGTTGTATCCAAAAAGGTTAGAGTGAGGCCTAACCAAGGCTTCTCAAGGAAAAGAACAGGGAGATCCCAACCTGGAATAAATTGCAAAGAGCCAAGAAGAAGAAAAAGGAGGAACACCTGTCCACCCTAATAACTCTGAATTGCTTAAAGAGTTGTAGGTCTTAGATGAGCAACTATGAGAACAAGTACATCTGGGAAAATAGAATGGATAAATAAGTATGTTTGATCGAATAGGCTTGGTTGAATCCACATCAAGCAAAGGAAGTAAGGCCTTAGAAATAACTCAGTTGGGTTGAAATCTCCAGGCTGTGTGGAAGAAGTGGGAAAAAGGGGAGATCCCCTAACTCCTTTCTTGCTATGTGTTATGTTTCCTCTGGAATGAGAAATCTGATTTACTAATAAAAGTAAATGTTTGGAAACCATAGTAATGATGATTGTATTACTACATAAATAGTTGAGAACTGTCTATATTGCATTCATGGAAACCCTTGAGGATAATATGAGGAAATGGATAAAGATATGCTAGGACATTTTGAAGAAGATTTATGGATTTGAATTTTATGATACATGCATTTTAATTGATATTACAACTAATGATGCATGTTGTGTATAGAAAGGAAATGAAACTATTGATGGGCAACCTCAAGCAGAGGATGACCATGGGAAGGATGCAGTCGAAAGATTGTTGATAGGACTGTGAAAATCCCGCTAAAGCACTGCTGATGAGGTAAAAAAAAAATCAGAAAGAGGGTGCTAGCAACCAAGAACATGTATAAAAATGTTCATGCTTATGTGGCTCAAGATATGAAAATATTTGGATGAGAATCCATTCTGAAATATTTTATTGTCTCATGTTATGCACAAAATTTTGAAAGGGCGGTTGTATGCCATGGATACCCAAGTAGGGTATGATTCGGGAAGGAAAACCTGAATGTTGGAGGTGTGAACCTCTGGCAGTGAAGATTGATTGTATGATGCAACAACATCTGAACCAAATGATCTCTATTGACTCAAAAGTTCAGAAACCTTTACTAGGAGATCGTAGTAATCACTTCGATCAACTACAGATCGAGATCGTGAGGATCGCGAAAGAAAACCCTTATCGAATTAGGTTAATCAAGAGCCTGACAGAGGAAGTGAACATGAGTCGTTCATAGGAAGGAAATTGATCTTGGTTGTCAAATCGATTTCAAGATCCACTGGAGTTAACGGATCAAACGCCAGTCGTTCAATAAGATAGACAACCCATATTCATTTCGGAGACTGAATGGGAACACGGGTTAACAATGGAGCATGTTCCCTTAATTTAAATTCAATGTATCTTTGTTTTGAGTTTTGGCTCCGATCTTAGATCGGACGATGCGTATTGATTGCAGAGTGCGAAGGAGGAATTAACAGGCGTGCTAGTTCACGATCAACAATCAACCAACATCGTTGATCTCATCTGGGTGGATGATCAACAACCATGATTAAAAGAGTTGGGCGAGCACTTTTCAGATTATGGACATTAAACTCTCCAATAAAGAGAGAACAAATTAGGGATTCCGCAATCACTGTGAACCGTTGATCTTTGAATGATTGGTGGGAGGACCTGCAAGGAACCCATGTGTTAATGCCACATAAACTCGTACCATGGTTGGGTTCTGTGGTTGAATTTGGAAAATTGAGGCTCTACTCTCGGTCTAGATTCTCAGTCAAATAATTCTATGCCAAGATTGTTGTATTTGGAATCGTGTGGTTTAGAATCGATCTAGGGATAAGATCGATTACTAGTATTCATTGCAGGGAAGGCTTATGCAAGCAGATTAATTTCAGGACATGTATCCATAAATTAAACTCAATATAGTTTTGTTTTGAGTTTGGGGGTCCAATCGAAGATCGGACGACCCATATCCATTGCAAAGATCGGAAGGAGAATTAAAACGCGAGCTAGTTGAGGTTTTGAAATCCCTTGCAGTTGTTGGATCTAAGGAAAGATAGATCTTTACCGTTGAATTGTAGACAAGGGATTTATCCAGGATCATAGCACCTAGACATGAGAGAGAAAGGGTAGCGCCTGAAAATAATAGAGTTAAGGTCACAACTCTCAATCGCATGGAGAGAAAATGGAGTCCATCTGGGCCAGTCAAGGAAGGTAGAGTTTGGCACTCTACGTTAGACTATGGTCGCGGGGACTGGTTCTATGGGAATAAAGGTGCTCATAGTTAGCACATTGTATGGAATTGCTTCGAGGAGATGCATGTTTGCATAAAGGACAGACAATGGATTTCCCATTGAGGAAGGAGAACCTTCCAATATTTCTACTTACATTGTGTCAGTATTAGAGAAAATCAAATTTGGGTGGCCATGAGTGTTGACACCCTAGTTACTAATGAAGTAAGAAGGCTTGGGAGCATTCAAGAGAAACTTGTAGTTTCATATGTACTGATTTGGGATCATGATCATCCTGTAGCCTGAAACATAGTCCTGCTGCAAAAATGAACGAGAATGAATAAGCCATATGGTGAGAATCTTGGCTAAGCTCCAACGCACCATGGAAAAGTGCTTGTCCTAAAGTATGGAAAACTTGAAATCAATAAAAGGGTGAATTGGGTATGAATGTGTGCACGAATGTTGGCACATTCATTAAAGTCAATTAATATCTGAATTACATTTTGAAAATTTTGGTAGGATGAAATGATGCATAGGTAAGGGATGATGTATCCTTTTGCTTGGTATCCTTGAATAGATGAAAATGACTTGGACTGATAGTATGCCTGATTTTGAAAAGATAATGTGCATGAAAACTAACAATTTGTTTAGCTGAAGAATGTTGAAACTGCAGGAGGACATGGGTCTTGGATATGGTAGTATTGTAAGCCCATAAGGAAGACCAATTGCCTACTGAGCCAAAATGCAAGGAATGGAGGAAACAAGTCTTGTATATGGCAGTATTGTAAGCCCATAAGGAAGACCAATTGCCTACTGAGCCAAATTGCAAGGAATGGTATTTCCCTTTTTGAGAAAGTGAATTTGACTGTTAGCATGCACAACTCAAGAATTGTTTGTGATGATATTATAAAGGTACAATGAAAATATATGTGCATGGAAAACTAACAATTTGTTTGGCTGATTGAAGTTGAAAGTGCAGGAAGCAAAGGGGTCTTGGATATGGCAGCATTGTAATCCCATAAGGAAGACCAATTTCCTGCTAATCCAAACCGTTATGGGAAGGAAAGTCCCATAACTATGAATCTGGTTCCTGTGCAGAACAAATATGAAAACAAAATGTGGAATTGGAAATTTGCAGGTGACAGATTTACAAGAAAAATATGAATTTAAAATGTATGATGATGTCTCATGAATTTCTGTATACTTGTGATACATGTGAAAGGAAAATATCTACGAAGAGTGCAGAGATGAGAGACTGAGCTCTTGAGTTCGAGGAAGAACTGTGAAAAAGAGTATGTTGTGATCGCAGGAAATAGAGATTGACTCAGTAGAAGGAGAGTAACCTTTGTCCACATCTATGATTGAGTCCGAAGAAGGAGAGTAACCTTCGTCCCTATCAATTTATGTGCCAAGAGAAGGAGAGTAACCTTCATCCCTAACTTTCTTTGAGTCGGAAGGCTGTCAAGCTGAAAAGCATGAAAAATGTCTATTGTTGAGCCATGAGAACCCCGTGGTAATCCATGATCACCTGGAATATGTTGTGTTGAGGTAACACAAGCTGTAGGGATGCCTCGACAGAGAAAGTCTAAGGGATGCCTCGACTGTAAGGCTCGATAAAGTCTCTGGAATTATTCATGTGCTATAAAACCTTGGCAAGGCAAGATGGATCATCTGAGGAATTGTATAGCAGAGAAGGGGATGCCTGAGCCTGGGCCTGGAGAGTGAGTGACCACAAGGAAGAGGATACCTTTATATTTCTTTTAAAATATTGGGATCATGCACATGATGGGTAATTCTTCCTGTGCGAGAAAACCTTGGCAAGGCAAGATGGATCACCTGAGGGACTGTATAGTAGAGAAGGGGATGTCTGAGCCTGGGCTCGGAGGGTGAGTGACCGCAAGGAAGAGGAGACCTTGATAGTTCTTGTAAACTATTGATTGGGATCATGCACACAATGGGTATGTCAAGGAAAAACAATGAGCCTGGATAACAAGACAACCATGTGGATACAAATACACAAACTGCGCAAATAATTATTGTGCTAGATTATGAAATTTTCCTAGAAATTTTATGCAACAATAAAATGTTTTCGCATGATACTATGATTGATGCACTTGTTTTCCAAGAATTATTAATAGTTGGTGATGAATATTAAGGGTCTGGAAAAAGGACCTGACCAAGAAAGAAGGTCAAGAGTTCTGAAGTGGTTGAATGAGAAATTCATAACAGGTGTTATCGAGAAAGAACACCGAGGACAATGTTCCTTTTTAAGGGGGAGGGGATTGTAACACCCTTGTTTCCCCCAACTTGTAATTAATCATAAAATAGGACTACCATGCTAATTCATGTGGAAGATGTAAATGTATTATTGTTAAATTTCCCATAAATGACTATTGGGGGGTGAAGCCTTGACGTACGAGCCATGATGTCTCTAGAGGAAAGAAATCAGTTAATGAAGAAAGGACCAGTGGTTGAATTATCAACGACCCCCATAAATGGAAGCATGGTATAACTGTAGAATGTCAGCTTGAAGTACCACAGAGACCTGCAGACCTGAGCTTCCTTCTGACAGAAGGAATATGATAGGTCGGAAAAAACTTCCTAAAGAAGAAAGGTAAGATACATACACACGGACATCAAGAGAAGAGACACCAGAAGAAGAGTGCAAGCTCGTAAAGGAGATGCATGAACCAAAAGAAAGCACGGAGAACACAACCTAAAGGACCTAAACGTGAGCTTGATGTTGAGGAAGCATCTGATAAACCTCGTAGGGTCGTTGTGATAGAGAGAGTCTCTCTGAGAGATGGCGTAAATTCCCTAGTGATATCATGGCTTGGCACGGGGGTGGACAGAGTGCGAAGAATGAATGCCTCTGAGCCTATGGTTGGGTGGAAAGGCACACACCCACAGTCAATTAGTTGGATGCAACTTGTAATAGATAAGTATTCTCCTACCCTGTGTAATTGAGCTGTAACCGGGTAATAAAATTAGATATACTGAGAATGTTTCAGGGAAGTGCATGATTGCTTAATGGTTATACTGTATCCCTTTTATTTCTTCTTGATTGTATAATTAGGCAAGTAAGAAATTATATGGTCCAGACATGACTTGTACTCATAAATGCTTGAACCCTGTGGTGGCTTAGTTAGAGCAATGAATTGTGAGTTCGTCGACCTTGGGAATAGTTTCACATATGCATGTTGACACTCCCAATCATTTTGAGTCTCCTGGAGGAAGGAGTCTTCTAAGCTCAGGAGAGGTAGTGCATGTGGGCACAGGCTCTCTGCTAGGTGGGCAAAGGCCGAGAACCACTTAAGTTCTAGAGTTGATGAATGAGTGCAAGGGGTGCACGGAAGAATTCTTCCAATTGTTAAGTTCAGGAAAAAGAGAGAAAATCTCTTAAGCCTTTCAGAGCTAACAAAGCTTAGGAAGGATAGTGAGATTGAAGTATCGAAAGGAAAGGTTCCTTTGTATGGAAGACGAACGATCAAGATCTGTTTGGGAAGAGCTAGGGTCTGTTGTAACCCCTGGATAAAGGAAATAACGTGGGAGTTAACCCCTTGAGTCCTTCGGATTTCGCGAGTTCGATGAATTGAGCGAGTTCTTCGTAAGGGGGGTAAAATTCCTGAAGTCCTGAGCTTAACTCTGGGCCTTAGATACGAGGATGCCCAGGAACCATCCCGAACATCATATCTAGGAGGTAGTCAGCCCAACGTTGACCGCTTTGGAAGAATAGAGGCTTAGTAATGCCAAAACTCTCGAAGAACGAAGTAGCGAAGTAACATGGACCGTGGATCTAGATAGCCTTCGAGACCCCTCTCGACCATTCGATCAAGGGAAAGTGGGTATCATATCGAGAGCACGTGGGAAGGCACGTGTCGAGTGATGGTGTTTCCAAGAGTGGCGAAACAGTGAGACCCTGAGAGGAGGTTGTGAACCGTCAATATGGGGTCTACATGGATAGATCAGGACCGTCAGATCTAGGTCGTGGTCAGCCCGACGCTGACCAACTATGGTAGATTTCAGTCGAGGAGTGAGTCAACCTCCCGAAGTCCTGAAGTCCATCCTAGTCGTTGGCGCCAGGAGACACATGGCACTAGATCCTTTACTTCGAAGGTTTAGTGCTCCGGAGGAAAATGGATTGTGTGAAGAAAGAAATCCCGAAGGCAAAAGTGTCGGAGTTCATCCTGACCATTGATAGTGGGGGATGCGTGTCTAAAGATATGACACTCCGAAAGGATTGCAATCTAGAGGTTTACGTTAGTGAGTACCTTAAAACTCCCAAAGAGCCGAAGTAGATCCGGTCCGTTGGATGACAGGAAATACCTGCCAATAGATCAGTTTCTCCAAGTGAATGCACTCCTGAAGAAACGAGTGCTTAAAAGCTTGAAACTCCCGAAGAGCCGAAGTAGATCCTGTCCATTGGCTGACAGGAGATACATGTCAATAGATTAGAGTCTCTAGGTGAATGCACTCTGGAAGAAATGAGTGCTTGGAAGGATTGAAACTCCCAAATGCCGAAGTCCCGAAGTGGATCATAGTCTTCAATCACGGAGGGATGCGTGGCA